>JAAEAF010001937.1:0-157826 GCA_011037195.1 Triatoma infestans | reverse complement strand
ACAATACTTCCTCTTACTAGGAGTAAGAGAAAGTAAAAAATCAGACGGAAGTCGCAGTTTTTTTCATATCCTATTTAAAATCAATTTTAGGTGAAAAAAAAAACATGATAAGATTATGCATTTTTATTAATTAAAAATTGAAGAGAGAGAAATTTAAACAATTTAATAGTTCCAAATATTATCCGGAAAGATAATGGCAATTACCAGAAAAATTTAAGACATTGTACAATTACATAAATCTAAGACGCGACTGTTTTCACTCCATAATTAGTTTTTTAAACTGGACATCAACAAATAAAAATTTTGATAAATGGCCCAGAACTTCCTGAGACGCGGCGCCAGAATTTGCAGGCAGTCTGATAGTATTACAAGAAATGAAACTAGATTAAAGTAATAACCAGTTATTTAATTAAACAAATAGTAATTTACATATACTACGTCTATTTCAATTAGTGTTTAATTATAGGTCGTTAAATTAGCCCACGTAACTGTCATTAAACGTTAAAAACTATTAAAATGATTTAATAATAATTAACTCAAGAGTCATTATTAACTGAAATGTAATAATAAATTTTGTTTTATGGCGAAAACTTAATTTTGATACATCTATTTAAGGACTAATTAGAAATTATTAAATTCCTTTCAAATTACTTTATAGTAATTATCATTCCGTCTTATTTTCAGATTATTGCATCTTTCAGTTAAATTTTCCATTAATTTTATCAATTATGTATTTTTATTGTTTATGTATTATTAATAGACGACATCTGTCTGCATCTGAATGTAACATTAAGTAAATACATTCTCAACAGCATCGCTTTATATTATATACTTATAGAAAGAGGGATTTATTTGGTTTTGTATTTTTTTTTTTTTTGGAGGGGGAACAAAGTCTCCCCTTTCCCTGGATTCGCTGGTGTATTATGTCAGAGTTAGGCCTGAAGCTTGCCCAAAATTAGGCCCCTCCGATCTATCACAAGCTCAGCTCCCGGGGCAGAGAGCCGGCTCTCTTTTGACAGAGAACCTCCCTGGCAAACGTTGTCACCAGCCCCCAGCACTCCCTGCTCGCCAACATCGTCCCGAACATCGTCTCCAAAACGTCACACGATCGCAAGACTTCCTCTTATCAGGACTAACAAAAAGGAAAAAATTCAAAAAGGCGCATTCCTGGCACAATATTTCCACCACATAAATCATTTGGATTCTTAATAATTTTTTTCGTAGCCACGACGATCTCAAAATATTATTCATTATTTATTTTATTAAGCTTTAACATATTACAAAAATACAATAAGCACGTCAACAAATTCAAGCTGTGATGTACAAAGAAACTGAGTTAACTTTAAATAAACTTTGTTCTTTATAATCAATGTGATGTTAATATAACCAAGGATACTTAGTCTGTACAAAATTCTGCAACCTTCCACTTGTGTTCTAAATATTCAGTAATACTATAGAAAGTTTTCTCTATCAGAAATCTTCTTACTACTTTTCTGAACTGTTTTTCTTCAATTTCTTGAATTTCATGCAACAAGTTATTATATATTTTCCGAGACAAATCGGAATTTTTTCAGTCTTTTAGCTGGAATGTGTAAGTTGTTTTTCTTAATATTGATGGAAATCATTTCTGAACACATTATTAGTATTATATTTTATAGCCAATAAATTAGTGATAATAAACAAAGATGGCAAACTTTAGAAGGGAATGCTCTTTAAACAATGCTTTACAGCTGTCTCTATTATTTTGTCTAAACATGGTTCTTATTGTTCTTTTTTGTAGCTTAAAGACTAGATTACTATCAGAAGCTGCCCCCCATAGCAGTATACCATAGCTCAGTTTAGAATAAAACAACCCGTAATAGGCAGTTTTCAAAACCTTTACTGCTACTTCATCTCTCAGCTTTCTGAGCATGTATACTATTTGTGCTAATTTACCGCACAAATTCTGCAACTGATTCCTCCATGATAGACCCGAATCCAGCGTTATTCCCAGGAATTTCCCTGGTAAGTCCTCATCTTTCATGGTTAAACTAAATACTTTTTTTTTTTATAGTTTTTTCTTCATTTAAAATGAGCTCATTTGCGCTTAACCAATCCTTCAAATTTCGCAGATCTATAGTGGATTTTGTCTAGACTTCTTTCAAGCCCTTGCCTCTTGAGATATGTGTGGTATCTTCGGCAAATAAAATAATATTTCCTGAGAAGATATCACCCATGTCGTTATAATAAATTAAGAACAGGAGCGGTCCAAGAATAGATCCTTGTGGAACTCCGTGTGTAACTTGTTTTGGGCTTGAAACTTCTTCTCCTTTGGAAACATACTGTAGTCTGCCTGTCAGGTTATTTATACCAAGAATTTCTGTTGTAACCTCAATATAGAAGATCTGATTCAATTGAAATATACCCACTATCTTACACCATTAAGAAAAAGTAGATTAAAAAATTTAAAAAAAATGGAATATTTGAATTTAAAACTGTTTGAAAAGCAGGATTACCCTAGAAATTATTTAAATAAATAAAACTAGATTACATGAAATTAAATGCACTTTAATGCATTTTATAACTTTTTGATTTATGGATTTGATAAATCTATAATAAATTGTTTTGATAACGTTTATAACTTTAGATAATATCAATTAGGGAATGACTACTTTAATTACTAGACAGAAGTAGTTTTTTTATAGATTAATTACACTTATAAATAATAGAAGGTTATTAATCCTACAAGTTGATCTCCTTATCAAATAGATTTACTTTTTATTAGGTTAGATAACAAATGTGCAACCATTGCTTTAATAGAACAACGAAGCACACATTCAGTTTTTTATCTTATTTCAAGGCTAACAAGTTTGCTAATTTAAACCAGAAATGTCTTCTTCACTTCAATAAACGCATTTAAAGTGATTCAGTTTGACATTATTAACATGGTTAAAATGTCGATCATAATTTTCCAAAACTACAGGGGATTATAATTAGAATAAATAATTAGAAAACTGTCGCAAGGTAGCGGCAGTTATTCATTGTTTTCTACTTCAAAAAATTAAAAATTTGAACGTTACATGCAAAAGGATATACGCGAAAAATATTATTTCTTCTAATGACGAAAAGTAAAGTATAGTAATGCATTTGTTCAGAGGGGCTTTAACTTCTAACTTCTACCGATTAGATATCGTGGACGGAGGCGAAGAGAAAACAGATATGTTTCTATAAATTGCATGATTATAAAAGAAACAAAATCCAACTCCCAGACTGGAAATCGAAACCAGCACCAAGCAATTCCCTCGCCTTGGTTATCCGTGCCACTGCCAAATTAACGCTACGTTTATTTTTATTCTCTCTTCTTACTGGTAAGAGAAAAGATTCAAAATTCTCTCTTCATACTGATAAGAGAGATTGTTCAAATTTTCGATAACGAGGTTTCACCGAGAATACACGCTTTGATGTTTCCTGCGTCCGAAAAAGTAGTTTTTAGAAGAAGAAAAAAAATGAAGTGAGTGCTGTGTGAACAGAGCTCAAAAATAAAAAATCCTAGTATGTTCAAAATTTACATTCCAAAACCATGAGATCGACAGGAAGTTATCTGTCGAAATTCACATTCCAAAACCATGAGATCGACAGGAAGTTATCTGTCGAAATTCACATTCCAAAACCATGAGATCGACAGGAAGTTATCTGTCAAAATTCACATTCCGAAACCACAGTAAAACTGATCGTCAGGAAATTATCTGTCGAAATTTCTCAAGTGTAAATATCAATATACTCAAAGGACGTAAATAAATTTGAGTATAAATTTAAGGATTTGAGTAAATTTGAGAATGAATTTAAGGATTTTGAGTTTGCAATTTTGGCGAAATCCCTCCAACGATTTTCTTTTAACTTTGTATTTACACTTTATTATACATTATTTCATTTAAGATTGTTTTGATGGGGAGATGTATGCTAATGCGTGCCTCTAAAGTGTATTTTACTTTGTTATATGATTGTACAATCTATATAATATTAATTAAAGTTAAATGTATTTTATCAAAATTCCGACTTTAAAGATAATCGGTTGACCGCAAATGTGACTTTATTGAACAGTTTTGTCCATAAAAACGAAATTATCGGGTTTCATTAAATTAGTTTTTTTTTTCAATTTAATTTAAGGCGCATCATGGTCAATGGCGCCTGGAGCCTTTCAGTGCACTGCCGGCCTCCGGACAGTGTTCTCTCGTTACAGCTAACACTGTCCATCAACGGACAATGAGCTGTAGAGGCTCCTAGGAAGAAAAAAATCTAAGGGCAGCACAGCTGGACTCGAACCCGGGTCTTCCGCATGGGAGTCAAGTACGCTAACCATAGTAGCTATTCCCTTCCCTCATAAAATTAGTTATACACAGAAAATGTCACTTTTATCCGATAAACTTATAAGAGTTTCGGAGGAAACATCTCTCCAAAGAAGTTGTTTTATTAAGTTTGCATTCTTCCATTGTTATAACGTTGAAGACAAGTAAATATTAAGTTTACTTAAACCTTATAAGATAAAAGCAAATTTGTCAATTATAAGAAAAAGTTGGATTAGTGTTTCATAACAGAATTTTTTATTCCTATAAGATACAAATAAAATTGATGGATCGATTTCTCCAAGATTAATTATATAGACATTTTCATATATAGTATTATCTCCAAGATTATTGTTTTCAAAATCCTTTCACAATATTGTTTAAAGCAACATAATTTTATAATAATATTTGAAATATAGAAAAATTATAAAACTTGTTTGCACGGAAAAAAGGCATACACCTAGTCAGTCAAAGTTTCAGATCACCCTGTGCAGAATGGGACTTAGAATAGGCCTACTTCTATCCAGAATATTGTAAGAGAAAATTAGAACATTACGCGTCACGTGATTGATCCGAGGATCTCTCCCAATTCTTTTCCTATCCCCTGATTATGTACCCGTGCAGGAAATAGTAGGGATAGAGATATTGACTCTTTTACAGCTTTTACAAACACATTACAAATAAAAGTTAATAAACATATCATTAGGTATCATTATAAATAAAGAATCTAATGCGAAGAGCTACCTGGACAAAATTATATATATTGATCACTTCAACCATGTTACAGGAAAGATAAAATATTAGGAAAATTTCGTACAATTAAAATATTTGATTAAGATATATAATAATATCTGACTAACTTAAAATTTTAAGCATAGAATTAAAAAAAAAAAAAAAAAAATGGTACAAATATTCCAATTGTTTAAGATTGCAGATTGTACAATATTATTGAGGATTTAAAATATGAGTCTAATGGTTTACAATAAGTTTTAAAGTAAAGAATTAGCTGGAGATACACAATTAGCTGGTAACTTATTTAACGGAAATATTTGCAATATTAATAGTTATTTAACAACCGAGAATTTGTTAGAAAAATTTGAGTATATCCTATTTTTACCTTACTTTACATTACTTATATTAACATTCAGTATCAATATATCAAATAAACTAAAAACTTCAAAAAGATTAAAAATAAACAAGATTATAATGGGGTTGTTGAGGAGAGAAATTAGGTTTGGTTAAATGAATGAGATATGAAGAAACTAATATAATGTAGCTAAATTTACACTAACTGCACTGGACTTTATAATGAAAATGATAGAATGAATGGTGACAGTAAAGATAAGATATGACACGATGCGATGTACAGTTGTATCTGATAGAATCTTTAGATAGATTCCCACAGGCTTATATACACAAGTTGTCCCACTCTATCCTGCCTAAGTCAGAGAGTAGTCTCTGTTAACCAGAGAGAGCCTCTCTTCTCTCTGCTGTGGTTGCATTACCTTTGCGGTACTATTACAAGATCAAGAATAAATTTAGAGAGACTTCAGATCAATGATTTCAAAGTGAACATATTGCAGAGTCAAACATATAACTCTTCCGACAAACGGTATTTGCCGAATGGTACAACTAATAAGTGTCCTGTCAGATAATGTCGGCAGAGGTACAGTCTCGGGTATACCTTCAAGAATATGAGTTCCACTTAAACATATTATGTCAGTACATCGATGACTTTCATCCATGTAACTAATATTTTTGAAAACCACACATATTGCTCTTGCTAATGATAACAATTTGTTACAAAAATACCAGAAGAGTTATCAGATGTCGAGTTGTCAGACCTGTAACGAGTAATTGTTACGGCGGTACCCTGGGAATTTTTTTGGAAGCTTTTCTCCTCTGAGTGTGACCTGATTTAAAAGCAAACGACTAAGACCATATCCAGCCCGTTGTCGTTTCTTCCCAGCCTGTTCAACAAGGCTGGGAAGCCTCCAATATATTGAATTCTTCCATTATTTCTCCGGTTACTTATTGTCAGCATCAGTACTATCCTTTCTCTTCTGTAGCTATTCCGAAAACTGTTAAGAAAACAACTTTTCATTCATTAAGAGTTTGTTCCATCTCAGATATGGTGCGCTCAATTAAGGGATTAAGTTTCCTCTGACGTTTCTAACATTTGGTAGAAAATGATTTATGACACTTCAACATTTTGTTATTGCTCAAGCCTTATACTTTCTCCAGAGACCGTTAAACTTGATAACAGTTTTTGCATGGATTGCGGCTTGGATATGATGATTTATAGGACGAACACTTCGAAAACCACGAAAATAGCTCGTTCGCCAACCTCTACTCCGATTCTAGGACTAATGGAAAAATTCAATTTGGGGTGAATCCACAATTACAAAATTTTCTTGTCATATTTACCTACTTTTAATGCAACGCCAAATATTTACAACTGTAATATTGTAAACGATTTATTCCATTATAAGCTATATAAATTATATTGTAGAATTTAAATCAAAACAAGAAAAAAAAAAAAATAATTGCATGTGAAGTGCGTGTATATTTTCTAAGTCCGTTAAGTGCGTTGCAAATTCTTTGGCAGGAATATTATAAGTTTGCAATGAACAAGTGAGCACGTGTATATATGTACATTCTAGGAACGTGACTTAACTAGAACCATATCAGTAATATAATAACAATATTTGTTATAATAAAAAGTGATATTGAAATAAAATAGAAACATACAAATTATAATGTTCAATAATTTTAACGAACTTAAAACTTGAGTGAGGTGGGTGAGGGTGGGAGGCTAGCAGTTTTGCATCTGGCCGACATATAACCATATTTGAATAGAAACATTTAATCCGCGCCCATCTTTTGAAATGAGTGATTGGAGTGCTAGTAATAATAATTTATCTTTACAACAGCTTCAGGCAAAATTATTGTTGTTAGTTTGGGTTAAAGATGGCGCACCGGTAACTTGTGACTTGTTTGTATTTACAACACATAATTCATTCCTTTTTATCTTCTTTATATTTTTCATTTTATTATGTTTTTATATACATACATAGATGTATATTTCTGTTAATATAGCATTCCCCTTTGCATACTAAAAATTCTATTGCATTAATTAATTAATTATAATTATAATTTTGTTCTTACAATAAATATTTTATTTTTTACGGAAGGGAGAATAAAATTGTATAATTAATTTAGAAAATGGTGTCTCTCTGCCTCTCTAGAGCCTGGTTTTAATATATTATACAGATCTACCAACCATATAATATTAAAGCAAAATAATATACTGCCAAAATTTGAAGATTAAAGAAATTTGCTGCGCTTTATTAATTTTTTTTTCGACTTTTGTAGGACCTTTTTTTGGTAAAAAGGCTCAAACAATTTTCTTGGTATCTGCAGCAAACATTGAAGTGATTTTAGTAATAATCGAAATACCTAATCAATAGTAAGTGTGAACAGAGAGTTTTTAATATTAACACCACCAATATCTAGAATTTTATCTGTCGTAGCATGCATATTCCTTTGATTCCTGACCGATTGCGCAGAGCAAATTCACCAAGTTCGTGTAGAGAGTTCACTTCAACGAAATGTTTCTGTTACACTCACACTCGTTGGTTTGTTGGTTGTATACATACATATACATACATAAAATGTATATGTCCATTTTGTCAGTAAATACGCACACATAGTAACATAAACTTATAACCTTCAGCATATACGAAACAACCAACAAACCAACAAGTGTGTGAGTGTAATAGAAACATTACGTTGAAGTGAACTATCTACACGAACTTGGTGAATTTGCTCTGACGATGGATGAAAATCCGAAACGCGTCAGGAGAACCAAATGAATATGCATGCAATGATGGATAAAATACCAGATGTTATCCAGTTTTGCGGACCCATCCACATAATCAACCACCAATATCAGATGTGTGTGGAATTTCACAGATTATTTGTGTCATAATCCCAGCTCTACAGTAGCCACGATACAAACAAGGAAATTATGACTCGTGGCGCCTCCTTCCCTCCAAAAAAAAAAAAAAAAAAACGAGACAAACAAAAAAACCACCAATAAAGTCGTGACATAGCCCAGCAAAGCCACTCTGCCGGTCTTTCTTTAAATTTTCTACTTCTACGTAATCGAAGCTTGTCAATCCCGAAGACTTCAGTGAATTTTTCCTATATATATATATATATATATCTCAGTTACAAATTTAACTTTGGCTCTAATTCTAATGATAGCTAATGTTTCTCGAATCTCCTAATTACTCAGCATTATTTCCATTAAATGATCTTATATCACGTTTACCCTTCGTCACTTCCTCTGTCCTAGTGTTAAATTAAATAACACCTTCCTAACTACTGCGGATAGAGTACGCTATCTTGGGTTATATATGGACAAACGACTAACCATATCAGACTGAAAAGGATGGAAACTAATAGACGATTTCATATCCTTTCAAGACTTTTAGACAAACCATCTAAACTTACTTAAAAAAATAAGCGTACACTATACAAAACTGTACTACGACCAATATGGACCTACGGACTAAAGGTATGGGGCTCCACTAAGCATTCCAACGTTTACTGTATCCAATCCTTACAGTCCAAAATCCTATGAAAAATTACCAAGCTCCTTATTTTGTGTCCATTATAAAACCTTTCATAATGACCTATCATCATTCCATTTGTATCCGATCAAATAAAATCCCCGTTATCAAAGATTCCATAACTCCTAGTTCCATCACCCATAAATCCCTTGATTCTTGCTAATCAAACTTTACCCCTAAAATCCATTCCGACGACTGAAGTGTTAATGGTCCCGTCACCGTTTAAATTAACTTCAACGCCATGAAGTAATACCACCACTGCGGATTTTCTTCACATGAAATTCACGTCATGTAAGCGTTCAATATATTTGCTTGTTGTAACTATTGTACAATTTTCAAACAAATTAACGGAAAAGAGAGAAATAAAAAATGATCTTAACATTATATTTCCTGCTGCTGCTTGTATATTAAAGTGTAAAAAACTTGTAAATTTAAGTGTAAATTTAAAATATCCTACGAACAGAAAAAAAATTAAAGCCAAAATATTTACAGCAAAAGTTGTAAAATTAAATTTTAAACTAGTTTTGTTTTTAACAAATTTTTTTTCTTTGAAATATTATTTAGCATTACATTTCTAAAACAAAGAAGAAGGAGAAGAAGAAAAAGAATCTTGAAGGAATGTTGAAATGGAGAGTAAAAGGTCGATTCACACTATCCGGAACATTACTTTGAAATATTCTTTTGGTGAAACCCTAATGGTCCGTGACTTTGACGTTACGTGACATTGCTAACTATATAAACGGTGCCATTCTACAATATTTTGATATAACATTTCCGGTGCCATGAAGCCCACTTTAGACATTCTTTGTTGTACACTGAAATTGTAAAATTTATAACTATGCCAGTTTTGTGGTAATAACTAGCGATTATTTGTATGCCTATGATTTCGGGCCCTTAATTGTGCCATAGATATAGCTTTCGTAAAGCGTATTAAACTCTAACAGAGGCAGCTGGTGAGATATCGGAATATAGGTTCACAAAGAAGTAATTAATTAAAATTAACTTACTAGCATAAAGTAGGTACTTTATGTAAGGTAGGTACCTTAGATTCATTTGAACAAATTAATAAATACCTCAATAAAAAGAAATATTAAGAGTCCACTTTCAGGTATTATGTAGTATGTAACATATACCTCTCATGTCATTCTAGAGATTTCACTATTTTTTTTTTTTGCAATGAGCATGCTAATTTAAACCAGAAATGTCTTCTTTACTTCAATAAACGCATTTAAAGTGATTCAGTTTGACATTATTAACATGGTTAAAATGTCGATCATAATTTTCCAGAACTGCAGGGGATTATAATTAGAATAAATAATAAGAAAACTGTCGCAAGGTGGCGGCAGTTATTCATTGTTTTCTACTTCACAAAATTAAAAATTTGAACGTTACATGCAAAAGGATATGCGCGAAAAATATTATTTCTTCTAATGACGAAAAGTAAAGTATAGTAATGCATTTGTTCAGAGGGGCTTTAACTTCTAACTTCTACCGATTAGATATCGTGGACGGAGGCGAAGAGAAAACAGATATGTTTCTATAAATTGCATGATTATAAAAGAAATAAAATCCAACTCCTAGACTGGAAATCGAAACCAGCACCAAGCAATACCCTCGGCTTGGTTGTCCGTGCCACTGCCAAATTAACGCTAGGTTTATTTTTATTCTCTCTTCTTACTGGTAAGAGAAAAGATTCAAAATTCTCTCTTCATACTGGTAAGAGAGACTGTTCAAATTTTCGATAACGAGGTTTCACCGAGAATACACGCTTTGATGTTTCCTGCGTCCGAAAAAGTAGTTTTTAGAAGAAGAAAAAAAAATGAAGTAAGTTCAAAATCCTACATTCCGAAACCATAGGATCGACAGGAAGTTATCTGTCGAAATTCACATTCCAAAACCATGAGATCGACAGGAAGTTATCTGTCAAAATTCACATTCCGAAACCACAGTAAAAATGATCGTCAGGAAATTATCTATCGAAATTTCTCAAGTGTAAATACCAATATACTCAAAGGACGTAAATAAATTTGAGTATAAATTTAAGGATTTGAGTAAATTTGAGAATGAATTTAAGGATTTGAGTTTGCAATTTTGGCGAAATCGCTCCAACGATTTTCTTTTAACTTTGTATTTACAGTTTATTATACATTATTTCATTTAAGATTGTTTTGATGGGGAGATGTATGCTAATGCGTGCCTCTAAAGTGTATTTTAGTTTGTTATATGATTGTACAATCTATATAATATATTACCTTAGATTCATTTGAACAAATTAATAAATACCTCAATAAAAATAAATATTAAGAGTTCACTTTCAGATATTATGTAGTATGTAACATATACCTCTCATGTCATTCTAGAGATTTCACTATTTTTTTTTTTTTTTGCAATGAGCATGCAAAATAAACAGTATAAACAATACGGGTTTTTAGTACCCATAATATAAACAATACAATATAGGTAACCATATTCAAAGACTTTTATCTAATTGTCTATTTGAACACCGATTAATGTTCTGAGATTTTTATTCGCTTACATAGACCAGATATAACTGGGCTTAAAGCTCAACCTTCTTCTTTTTATACCTTTTGTTGCCCCAAAGTTTAGGATAGACAGTGCTTTCGTAAAGTGTTTCAAAAATAAAGTACACGTTTATCTATTCATAACTAGTAAAAGTGAAAAACATAGGTAATGCAAATTTTTACAGATGAACTTTCGGGGAAGTTTCAAATTAGGTGGAAAGGGGGCCATGAAAAGGGGTGGAAGTACATACTCTACTTATCAATATTTCTCGTAGATATTTAAACTGAGCGGTTCTCGGTTGTCTCAAACTGAGAATTTCTCAGATAAAAGATTATTATGCTCAAAAATCCGCTATACTTAATCCGCTCTACCAAAACCGCTGTTTATGCGAATAATTATTTCCTATAGTACCAAGCAAATTTCATGACTGGGACAAAAAAATCCACCTGTCTAACGTTTATCAAGCCCTAAATTATATTTTGAATTGTGTATTCATCCGATTTTTTTGAAACTCGGAATTTCAATAAAATATTCAATCCTAATTAATATAATTTATATGATAGAATAGTTTAATAAACTGAAATACCACTTTAGATGAGAACCTAATCCCACCCCTCCCCATAACTGCCCTTAAATGAATTTTTCCAGAGAAATATTACAAATAAAAGTTGTAGCTCTTTGTATGTGTAGTTGATATACCAAGTTTAAAGAAAATCGTCGGAGCTATTTTTGAGAGAAATGCAAAAATTCAAATGTCTTAGTGTAAACTGTTTTTTAAAACATCAACATTTTTATGCGTCATCAATATTTCTATACGGCAAAAAATCCTATTCGCAAAATTATTACTTAATTCACAACATTTATATTTTCTGGTATTTTATCCGTCATAGTATGCATATTCCTTTTGTTCTTGACCGGTTTCGGATTTTCATCCATCGTCAGGGCAAATTTATTTGTATAAGCTTTACACTGGCTATAATTAACTTTGCATTGCCTTTCTACAAACTTTATCAGTACAGTATACTCCTGAAATTCCTTATCGCTTCCCACAATAAAAAATGACTTGATAAAACACTGAGCATGCTTAACACCATTATTAAAATTTAGTTATAAAGTATCCTTTAAAACATACTATTTATTATACCCTATTTTCTAATGTATAATCGTAATTTATAATAATTCCATTTTGTCTTTAAAAATGCACACATAGTAACATGGCCTTATATTGTGCCGCACATATATACAACCAACAAACTAACAAGTGTCAACATTGTGTTGAAGTGAACTCTCTACAAGAAGTTGATGAATCGGCTCTGACGATAGATGAAAATCCGAAATCGGTCAGCAACAAAAGGAATGTGCATGCTATGATGGATAAAATACCAGAAGTTATCCAACATTGCGGACCCATCTACATATTCAACAATTTATATTTCCGGTTGTTCCCCTTCTCTTATAGTTGTTGATCTCTTGTATCATTTATTTAACTACAACAAGTAAAAAATGCAAAAAAAAAAATTACAATTGCATAGTTTACCATATTTAACAAAATAATATATCATTGATAAATCTTTTCAAATAATTTATTATTAATCAGGTAAAACATTCATGCCCTTATAAAGCTAACTTGTTCCTGGACTGACCTAAATATAGATTGGATATTATATTCAGATTAGTAGATTAAAGACAAAATTAAAATCAGGTTATCTAAAATATTTTTAAATATATATATATATATATATATAAACTAATATATTTTTTATTTCATTTTATTTATTCGTTTGTTGGTTGAGATAGAGAGAGAGAGAGAGAGAGAGAAACCGGTCTAATATAAATATATGTTTCTTAATGGGATTAAATTGTATTACAATGTGGCGATCGTGATCTTGTCAGTGATGTAAACTTTTAAAAATTTCTAATAATATCTGAGGCAAAATATTATTTAGTTTTCTCAAAAAAAATCAAAAAATAAAAATAAAATAAAAAATCTTGGAAATGAATCCTTTATAATCGTTAATATTTCTTCAGTTGAAATTATTTATTATTTTGTCGTATTTGGTTGCTTTGTAAGTTTGTTTGTTTGAAATCATTTGAGCGAAGATTTATTAATTTCTCTGCTTCACTTCTCAACCGTATTATGAAGCCAACAAACTTATTACTCATTTTTCCGTTTTCTATTTTTTTTTCATTTTTTTTTTTTAATTAACATGGGCTATAAAGTTAAGGCGGAATAAGAAACCATATATTTATCTTTTAGAAAACTAATTCGTGAACTATAATAAAAACAATATAGGAATAGGATTACCTTAACTTGCTGGATTTAGACTGGGAGTATTTTTTTAGGAGGCGAGGGAATTGATTGACCGGAAATGCGCTTGAATCATTTTTGTAGTTTTATGCAATTTTATCACTAATCGTATCCACTAGTTCTTTTTTAATCTCTAATTACCCAATTAAAGTCCTATTACTTTTATTTGAAGCATTTTTCAAAAAAAAGTCATTTTATAAGAGGGGTCCTGGGCAGTTAAGAATGACAATTTATGCTCTAAAGTGGAGTTTCCCAACCGTTCCTCTTACAATATCTTAATTCCCAAGAAATTGTAGGCAATTACATTTTTATTACAAAATTCAAACTTTTGAAGAAAATTTTCTCAGCTAGATATCGCGGTTAAAGAAAATCGTATAAAGGTTTCATACAAAAATTTGCTTGAATATGCGTTGAGAAAATGTGCCCAGAGTCTATTCAAATTATTCCGACTTTATGAACTGTAATATACTTGGAATATATTCTTACATATATTTTATTTCCTACGTTCATTACTATTTAAAATCTTGTTTAGTGCTTAATTATCTTTAATTATTTTTAAAATAATAGCATTAATTTCATTTTTATGCGTTTTAGTTAACCAAGTATACTTTTTATATTATTATTTGTGTTCATTTCATTTTAACTAACAAGGAAAATAAATTCAATTTAAGTTAATAATAAAGAAATGATTTTTTTTTTTTTTTTTTTTTTAAACACGCAAGCATAAATAAAAAAAAAAATCTAGTTTGAAACACACACACAACTTTCTCTGATTCCAGTTCTCAAAATTATAATTGACAAATTTTATAGTTTCTGTACCAAATTTAATTATATTCGTCGAAAACTGAAAAAAAAAAATCTGTCCAGTAAAAGCGCACTTCCGGTTTACTAATTTTCTTGAAACTTGAAATTTTGGCCATCTATTTATTTCTAATCAACTATGACAGCACTTTTCCTCCTCCAAAAGTGCCCTTAAATGAATTTTCCCAGAGAAATGTTTTAAATAAAAATTGTAGAATTCTGTATGTTTAGTTCATATACGAGGTTTCAAGAAAATCGTTGGTGTCATTTTTAAGAAAATCGCGAAAAAGTGAAAAAATTATTAAGTAGTAATGTAAACGCACTTCCGGTTATCCGATTTTTTTGAAACTCGGAATTTCAACATCATATTCAATTCTAATTAATATTATTTATATGATAGAATTGTTTAATAAACTGAAATACCACCTTAGATTAAAACCTAACTCCACCCCTCCCTCATGACTGCACTTATATGAATTTTCCCAGAGAAATATTTCAAATAAAAGTTGTAGCTCTTTGTGTGTAGTTGATATATCAAGTTTGAAGAAAATCGTCGGAGCTATTTTTGAGAAAATCACAAAAAACTAAAAAAAAAAAACACAAGGAATGTTGTACTTCCGGTTGAGTAATTTTGACAGATGACCCCACTGTCAGATGCCATGGTGATACCTAAACGGAATATCAAGTTTCAATTTTCTAAGGTTTTTCGTTTTTGAGCTATGCTATTCACATACAACCCACACACACACAGACATTTGCTAAAAACCACTTTTTTGGACTCAAGGGACCTCAAAACGGATATTTCCGGTGAAAACTCGATATCGAAAATTTGACACGATTATAATACTTCCTCTTACTAAAAGGAGTAAGAGAAAGTAATAAATTTAACGTATTGTTGAGCACCAAACTATACCGTTAATTGTTGAAAAAATTAAATGAAATTCAAAAAATATTTGTTATAACTTAAATTAAGTGCTTTCATGGTATTTTTTGTTCGGAAACTAAGTCAGCCAGTAGCTAAATTTCTTGTATAGACGTCTAACTTAGTAAAATATTATAATATAGATGCGGAATGGATACACAAGTTAATGGCTGATATGAATAAAAATGAGTGCATACTCTTTAACATGCACACAAAGTATGAGCAATACTCTAATTGGTAATAATTATAAAAAAAAAAAAAAAAAAATTACCGTCTTGAATAAGTAATAAGCCGTCCTCAACCAACATGAAACAGCTCTCGAATTGCTGCTTTTCTAAAGATTGGAATACTGTTTCGAGAAGATTGAAATTCCGTTTTAATTATAACTTTAATATACATCACAGCCTTCTTGAGTTCCGACTTTCAAAAATTACTAATTACCAAAGATTAACAGTAATGCAATGTGTGTGTGTGTGTGTGTGTGTGTGTGTGTGTGTGTTTTGTTTTTTTCATTCTAACTCTATAGCAGATAAATACAGTCGTCCTTATGTGTTTTCTTTTAATTAGCACTAGATCTTGGTCAAATTATTTTCTTAAAATTATTCTCTTACTCCTAGTAAGAGGAAGTATTGTAATCGTGTCAAATTTTCGTATCGAGTTTTCACCGGAAATATCCGTTTTGAGGTCCCCTGAGTCCAAAAAAGTGGTTTTTAGCAAATGGTCTGTGTGTGTGTGTGTGTGTGTTTGTGGGTGTCTGTGTGTGTGTGTATGTGAACAGCATAGCTCTAAACCGAAAAACCGTAGAAAGCTGAAACTTGATATTCCGTTTAGGTATCACGATGCGATCTGACTGTGCGTTATCTGTCAAAATTCCTATACCGGAAGTACCACTTTACAAGTTTTTTTTATACTTTTTTGGGTTTTTCTCAAAAATGGCTCCAACGATTTTCTTTAATCTTGTTATATCAACTACACATACAAGGAGCTACAACTTTTATTTGAAACATTTCTCTGGGAAAATTCATTTAACGGCACTTTTGGGGGAAGGGAGGAGTTAGGTTTTCCTCTAAAGTGCTAATTCAGTTTATTGCACAATTCGGTCATTTAAATAATGCTAATTAGAATTAAATATGTTGTTGAAATTCCGAGTTTGAGGAAAATGTGATAACCGGTAGTGCTTTTGTTTTAACACTTTTCTAAATGATTTTTTCACTTTTTCGCGATTTTCTCAAAAATAGCCCCGACGATTTTCTTGAAACATCACATATAAACTAAACATTCAAAGATCTACAACTTTTATATAAAACATTTCTCTGGAAAAATTCATTTAAGGGCACTTTAGGAGAGGGGGTAGGTAGGGTTACAGTTTCCTCTAAAGGGGCATCATACTTGATTATACAACTCTTATCATCCAAATGAAATTAATTAGAAATAAATTGATGGCCAAAATTCCGAGTTTGAAGGAAATCAGTAAACGGAAGTGCGCTTTTACTGAATAGTTTCTTTCAGTTTTCGACAAATTTCATTAAATTTGGTACATCACATTAAACCTTTGTCAATTATAATTTTGAGACCTGGAGTAAGAGAAAGTTGTGTGAGTGTTTCACACCAGATTTTTTTGTTGACTTTCTCTTACTACTGTAAGAGAAATTATTGCGGTCGAGTCAAACTTTTAATCGGAAATACATGTTTTAAGAATCCAAAATCCGAAAAAAAAGAATTTTTGGAAAGGATTTTCTCTTAACTAGGACTGTAATTGCACTATTATAAAAACCTGTCACATTCATTGGATACATTTTACCGGAAACAACTGATTTTATTTCAAGAGATTCTTGGGAATCTTTAACGTCAGATTTCATATGTTATTCATGTTTGATGTAGACGCCATGTAGACTGTAATGTAATCACATTCTAGTTATATCTAGTTGTAGATAACCAAAATGTATCCCCACAAAGTCTATATTTATATTAAGGGCAATTTTGGGTTAAAAATGTGCCAATTTTATAATAATACGACATTAAATCAGACAAAGACAAAATACATGACGTACTCTTCAATGAAAAGTGGGCAGCCTTCAGATCTGACATTAAAACTGCATACTAGAACCTGCAACCTCAGACAAAACTGCGGATGTTGCAATTTAGAAAGGGTTGAAGCTATAAGGTACTTAGATGTTCTTATAGACCAACGGTGGGCAAATGCGGCTCTGAGAGCCGCTACGACTCTTCATTCAGTCAAGTGCGGCTCCATTTTATTTCAGAACTTTTTCACTGATTGTGAGATGGCTGTCAGTTTACAATATTTTGAGTTGTTTTGTGGATAGTCTAAATCCTATCATAATATTTACAAAAGTATAAGGAAAAATATACCCTGAATCAGAAAACGAAACATGGCTGTCTGACTTAATGTTCCTTACAGACATTATGGAACATTTACACACATTTAATTTGACCTTTACAAGGAAAAGAAAAAAAATGATTATTGATTTGTCACAAACTTTATTTAGTTTTGAAGCTAAACTTCAGCTTTTTGTAAAAGATATTAAGTCGAAAATATTTAACCATTTTCCATGAGTCAAGATAATTAATATCAAAGAAGAAAAGTTGCTAGAATACGAAATGAAATTGGAGGAATTGCAAGCAGATTTAAAATATAGGTTTGAAGATTTGAAAAGTTTCAAATCTACATTTGCATATTTTGTGAATCCATTTATTTGTGATATTATTGAAGGTGGATTTCCAGCCTCTGAAACAAAACTTGTTGAAAAAGCGGATGCAAAATTAGAATTATTTGAGATGAAAGAGGATCAGGCATTGCAAATGCAGCACAAATCTACAACTACTATTGAATTTTGGGAACTCATACCAGAATCAAAATATCCAAATTTGAGGAAAGCTGCTTGTCATCTTACTTTAATTTTTTGGTACAACATATTGCTATGAGTCTTTCTACTTCATGTTGAAGTTCGTGAAGTCGAAATTCTGTTCACAGCTGACGAATCAACATATTACAGAATTACTGCGAATAGCTTTAACAAATTATAAGCCAAACTTAAAAGATTTGGCAAAAGATCTTCGTTAAATGTTATGCTTTTTATTAGTGTATTTTTTTTCTCGTAGTTATATTTTACTATATAGTGTATGTGTACTTTACATATCACTGTATAACTTTAATTAAATAAAATAGAAATTAATTTGTGTACTAAAATATTATGTTCTGACTCTTTATAATATACGAAAAACCCTAAAGTGGCTCTCACTGACTTCATGCTTGCCCACCCCTGTTATAGACAGTAACCTCAAATGGGACTTTCATTTGAGAAATTTGACAGCTAGAGTAAGGAAATCGATATATATTTTTATGAGACTCCGAAACATCCTGACTCTCCGGGTCTTGATATCTGTGTATTTTGCTTTTGTTAGACCATTATATTGTACAGTTTGGTGGCCTGGGGGTGGTGCGTTTAGAGCTGCTCTAAATCCCCTAATTATAACTCAAAAAACTATTTTACGAACTAACTTTAAAAAAAAAAAAAAATTCACTAAACTAAACCACTTTTTACATGAATCTTAAGCATCTATACAAGAGATCAGCTATACTACAAGTAGTGAAAGAATCAAGGATTGGACCAGTAGAGCACACCCTTGGCACTCGATCTAGGGAGGATTTTGTGGCTCCTATTCAACCTTTTTCAAACACTGCTCTAATGGAGATGTAATGGAGTTTCCTCCAGCTCCCCAAAGAATCTGCATGAGCTGTCACTTTCCAAACCTAGCTTCATCAGGTGTCCTCTAAGTCGGCAATGCCACGTGAGGAAACCCGTAAGAAGGCGGAGCTTGTTCCTACTCAAGCCGTTGGTTATAATTTCCCAGGCAGATCTTGGATTGCCGCAAACCGGGGAGGAAGTACCAGAGTTGAGATCTTCTCGCCTCCTCCTCCTTCCACCAGAAACTGGTTGCTGACCCCACAAAAAGGTTCCGGCCCTAGAAGCGAGGTCATAGCGCCTATCTTGGCCAGCTCGTCGGCCATCTCATTCCCTTCAATGCCAAATGCCCCGGACCCACCAAAGAATAACTTTATTCCTCCTGCGTAGGTTATTAAGCTTACCTAGGCATTCCCAAACCAAAATCGAAGTTTAGAGCTGATAACTGGTGCACTCAATGCTCTAATGGCTGCTTGACTATCGGAAAGGATTACAATCTCCTGATTCCTATATCCCCTATCGAGGTTAAATTGAACGCATCTTCCAATAGCGTATATCTCCGCCTGGAAGATGTTGGGAAACTTACCCATGGGTTCCGAGTGCTTAATCCTTGGACCAACCACCCCTGCGCCACAGTCCCCTCGAGGGTCTTGATCATATTCTACAATAATAAAATTCTTGTTGGCTAATAAGGCCAACATAAATCTCCATTATTTATAATCAAAGCTTAAAGAAAGTTATGTTATAAAAAGAAATATAAGTACAATCTAAAAATATTAAAATCATATAGCACGTAATAGAAATAGAGTCAATAACCTTGGTAGCATTATGATGGCGCTAAACTCGGATGTTGTGCAAGTTTTATTATATATATATATATATATACACACTTCTAGTTCATAAAAATGGCTGTAGTATAGCGTGCGATACAACCCTAAGGGGTTTAAAGTTGAGATAAATAGTTTGAAATAATTGACTGTGAAGAGAGAGAGAGGCTGGAATAGATTTCGCTTCAGTGAGGCTAGGATCGTGAGGTTGTTTTGAATATAAAGGCTTCAACACACAGTGAGATAGTTATCTTTGTTGTAGCGAGGCAGGTGCGCCGGTGGCACCAGTTCCCTTATGGATATCCTCCTGTAGCAATGTTAGCACATCCCACTTCTTCCCATTGTCAGACATCTCTCTTTATAGTTTGCTCTTAAGTGACACTAGCTTTACCCTCTTTTATATATGTATATATTTATAGTACTTTTTCTAATAATATCTAATATTGTTTGCATATTTTTAATGCCTTTTGTGACAGTACTTCACTACACCAATAGAATTTCTATATTTTTCTTAAGGTCTCCGGCAATAAAATAGAATAATTATGTATGTTTCATTCGCTTTAATAGAAGACAGTTTCTAAATGCAAAAGTGTCTGCTAAAGGCGTGAACCAGATTTTCCACCACAATCTACCAAAGAAACATCACATGTGAAACAAAACAGTGCAAATCTAGAAGTTCTATTTGAAAATTGTCTTCAAGTTGAATATTTTTTACTAAATGTATAATTAGCCTTTACATTATGTATTTGAAGAAACTTACAAAATAAAGGAGTAAAATCGAAAAAAAAATCAAGTTCCAGTTCCCCTCTAAATCCCATAAAAAATAAATGTTCTCGAAAATAGAATTTCAGACAAAAGTGATTGGTCTAAAAATGTACAGTTAGGATATCAAGTTTACAGACGTTTTGGATTGAAAATCATAATAACTGTAAAAACCATACCTATGGTAAAATTGTAATTCAAATCAACCGATTATCTACATCTAGAATTTTGGCAACAGACTTAAATCTCTTTTGAAATAAAATAGCAAAGTTTCAGGATCATATATAATTTTTGAAATGACACTTTAAAGGAACTCTAACCCTTGTAATTGTAAGTAGTTGTAAGAAGTAGTAGTAATAATAAGTAGTTGTGATAGTAGTAGTAAGAAGTGGTGGTGGTAGTAGTAGTAAGTAATGGTGGTAGTAGTAAATAGTAGTAGTAGTAAGTAGTGGTGGTAGTAGTAAATAGTAGTAGCAGTAAGTAGTGGTGGTGGTAGTAGTAGTAAGTAATGGTGGCATTAGTAAATAGTAGTAGTAGTAAGTAGTGGTGGTAGTAGTAATAGTAAGTAGAAGTAGTAGTAGTAAGTAGTGGTGGTGGTAGTGTTACGATACGCGGCCACTCCTTTGAATTCAGCAGTTATTAGTTGATTTTATTTATTTTTTATGTTTAAGGGGGAAAATGCAAAAGATGAATGTACTGGAAAGAAAGATTCACGGAGAAACAGAGGAGGAAGGAAGTGGAATAGAGTATACGTAATGAAAGTAAAAATAAGAAAATAACAAATGAGTAAGTAATATAACATAATAATATTAATAAGTAAAGATAACAAGAAATTGTTAGGTGTATAGCAGTGCACAATAGAGTGACGCGTGTGGAAGTGAGCATGCACACGGACATTAGTAGCCAGCCGGCTGTGGCGAGAAGTAACGGCTCAGACTCTCTCGGTTTTTATCGGATTTTTTCCAATTTGGAAAACTCTTGCCTGCCTGTCCGTCAGCTTGGGAGCAGGGGACATTCACCTGGAAGGGGACTGGGCAGACAGACGATTTTTGGGAGTTAAGCTACACCAGAAAAACATCGCATCACCAAACAACAACGAATTGAAGGAAACAAAAGGGTGCACCCATCAGTTAAGTGGAATTTTTTTCATATATTTGCTAGCGTATTATATTACTATCGTTTCATACTTTTTTTCAATGAAAAAATACGCAAAAAAGGAAAAGGGTGAGATTTAATGTAAGAATGAATATTTTAAGTTGGTTGCTTTTATTACATGTTATTATTTTTTTTTTTTTAACCTAAGAGTATCAATTTTGAGTTAATTTTATTGTGGAGAATTTTACGAGGAGTTATTGGATATTAATTTTTTCTTTTTATTAGATTTGAAGAGGAAGATTGTTCGATTTTTTTTTTTTTCTGAATTGTATAATTCGACTAAAATAAATTTGTATTTTCCAGGCAAGGTTGTGTATTTAATATACGGCAGTCCCCCTTTTCCTGAACTGAATAAGAAAAATAAAAGAGGCACGGAAAGAATAGGATTTGAGAAAGGTGTTAAAGGAAAATATAATTTGTGTGTAAGCACTATATTCCACTTCCGAGAAGTCGTAAGGTAAAAGATTTTTTACTTTTTCTTCCTTATTTGTTCACCCATAAAGTTTGCAAATTTTGAGGAAATATTTAAATTACAAAAAAAAAAGAGAAAAAAAGGTACATTCATATTTCGTCAAACTACGTACTTCAGGTGAGGAGAGGGGACAGTAGTAGTACAGAGAAAGCTCACCTAGTAGGCAGGCCGCTAGCTAAGGGAGCTAAGACAAGTGTCTCTGAATTGTATAAACGGGGTTCAATCCCTACTGTGATCGTTTACTTTTTTTTGTTTTATTATTTTCTGGTGTAAAATTTTTATTTTTTTATTTTTTGGTAGTACCTAAGCCTCTACTTAACTTATTTTAATTTAATTTATTTTATTATGGTTATTATTAATTATTATCATTATTAATTAAAGTATCCTTTTTTATCAGTAGAGACCTTCAGGTCCTGTGGAGCTTCCGTCACTTTCCCCACTAGACCCCTTCCCTAAGTGACGTGGCGCCCAACCGTTATTATTATTATTATTGTGTTTATTATTATTATTATTATTTATTAATGGATTTTAATTGTATTATTGGATTACAGTTATCCATATTCATTCTGAACCCACTCCCTTCTCCTTCTGAGAGAGGGCACTAAATGTAGTGTTACAGTAGTAATAGTAAGTAGTGGTAGTACTAGTAGTAAGTAGTGGTAGTAGTAGTAAGTAGTGGTAGTAGTAGTAAATAGTAGTAGTAGTAAATAGGAGTAGGAGTAGGAGTAGTAGTAGTAGTAATTAGTGGTGGTGGTAGTAAGTAGAGGTGTTAGTAGCAGTAAGTAGTGGTGGTAGTACTAGTAAATACTGGTGGTAGTAGTAGTAAATAGTAGTAGCAGTAATAGTGAATAGTAGTAGTAGTGGTAGTAATAGTAGTAAATAGTGGTAGTAGTAGTAAGTAGTGGTGGTAATAATAGTAGTAAATAGTAGTAGAAATAAGGTGGTGGTAGTAGTAGTAAGTAGTGGTGGTAGTAGTAATAAGTAGTGGTAGTAATAGTAGTAAGTAGTGGTGGTAGTAGTAGTAAGTAGTGGTGGTAGCAGTAGCAGTGGAAGTAATAGAAATAATATTAGTAGTAGAAATAATATAATAGTAGATAGCAGTAATAACTAGTAGTAGTAGTAGTAGTATTATTAATAGTAAGTAATAGTCGTAGTAGTAATGGCAGTAGTGGTGGTAGAAAATAGTATTGTAATAATAATAGTTGTGGTAAGTGGGATAGTAGTAATATAGTTTGAATTAGTAGTAATAATTGTTGAGTTGTAATAATAATAGTAGTTGGGTGGTAGTAGTAATTTTGTAGTAGTAATTCTAGTATAGTAGTAAGTAGTAGAATCGTTAAAGCTGTGATAGTAATTATGAATGGGACGCTAGTGACGCAAAAAATAACAGAAGAAATTGAAATGAAATTATTTTGTAGATATATTTTCTCATGATACATAATATTGAATAGTTCACAGAACTATATATAATTGAGTAACTCACAGTTTACACTCATTTTGTTTGTGATATCCGATAAAAATACCCTGTCTGCTTCAACTTCATTAATGTATTTGTTTTCTACTTAAAGATATTTTCCTATCATATAATATAAAATACAAAAAAAAAAAAATAGTTTTTAATAAATTATATAACGCAAAACATAACTGGATGTTAGAAATAAGTGATCTTCAATAGTGATCTTACTAATATTATTACGTCACTATCTTATATGCCCCAACAGTACTCATGAACTACAGGTAAAGAAACGAATATTACTAGATAGTTTACAAATTATGCTTTCTTATCTCAGATGACTTTCCTTTCAAAATCTTCTCATTTTTTTTTTTTTGGTTTTATCTTAATTTTAGATACATGAGTGATGATAATATGTGATTACATATTACAGTCTCCAGGTGTATTACAGTCTGTTGATAGCTTTAAGCACAGCTATAATTATGAATATTACTACACCACAGAATGTAAATCTGCTTGATCATTACACGACTTATTCCATATTATTACTATATTATATTTCTATTTTTCTTTAAATAAATGTTATAGGGTAGTTAGTTTTTCCAACTTTAAAGGATATCGTAGGAACCGTTTTCGGGAAATTTGAAAGAAAAAAAAAATTGATAAATCCTTTCAGTAATATAGGGCTTCTAGTAAACCGATTTTTACAATCGTGGATTTTTTTCAAAATAATTAATTGACCTTAGTAATATACACATACAGAAACGTAAAAACGAAAAGAAACAGAGCAACAGAAACGAACAGATTTTACACAAACAGGACCACAACACCACAGAATCCCCAATATGATATTTACCATCTCTTACTCCTAGTAAGAAAAGCACATTGTAATTATGTCACATTTTTCATTATCACCGGAAATACACGTTTTGAGATCCTCTGAGTCAAAAAAAGTGGTTTTTAGTAAATGGTCTCTGTGGGTGTGTGTACATTTATATATATATATGAGAACAGCATAGCTCAAAAACGGAAATACATAGAAAGGTTCAAAATGATATTCCGTTTAAGTATTCTGAACCGGAAGTATCACTTTACTGAATGTTTTTTTTTTCTTCACTTTTTGTGATTTTTATAAATAATGACTCCAACGATTTTCTTTAAACTTGTAATATTATTTACACATACGAACAGCAATAATTTTTATTTGAAACATTTCTTTAGGAAATATATTTGTAAAATGTGGCTTTTGGTGGAGGGATGGGTTTATGTTTTCTAATAAAGTGCTATTTCCATTTATTATGCAATTCATCTAAATCACCTAAATAATATAATTAGACTTAAACATGTTGCCATTGCACTGTTGTCTAGACGGGACTCCCATTTAAATGTGCATTAAGCAAATTTATACTGCTTCCAACATTGGTTTGTGGCTCAACGTCGCCCCTGGAAATTGTAACTGCATATTTCACTGTATATAATTTATAACCACTAACAAAATAATAATAATAATAATAATAATAATAATAATACTTTATTTAAAAATTTACAGTAATCAGGAGTGATGAATACATAGTATTAACGGCTTGTAATGTTTTCCGTCAGCCGGAGAAAGCTATTTTAAATATTTTACAATTTTATTTATTATAGAGTATACTTTCCTTAATACAATAAGCGAGAGAAAAAAGAAAAATACAAACTCCTGATAAAGTAGAAAATAAATAAATACTGAACACTAGGAAAAGTAAATATTCTGAAACATTAAAATATATAACTATTATCGAATCTAATAATGAACATAACTTTTAATTACTGTTTATCATATAATATTAAAGTTAATAAAGAACAAGTTGATTAAAAAAATTTATATATACATATATATTTTATTATTATTATTATTATTTGTCTGTGGGGAGGGAAACCCTACACTATCCAAAGCCTCACTGGGCCCATACATATATATTTTAGTAACTAACTCCATTCAGAAGTTAAATTCCTGTTCAAGTTGGTACCGATACCGTCAGGCAGATCGAGCAAAATCAATAAGCCTATAATGGGTATGATGAAGGAGAGAAATGGTTTGGTTTGAATGAACAAACTAAATATGGCTGAACACTGTATAATGTTAGAGGTGACACTGACTGCCGCCTGGACTATACACGAAAACGGTAGAGTATGGTAGAGTGGTAAAGGGTAAGGTAAATGACACGTTGTGACTGGCGAGTGAACTCTCTTGTATATCTATCTCCCGTCTCTGTATTTATGCAGTTTCTCCCACTCTAGTCCGCGAGAGTGGTGCTGTCATTTTTGTCTCTCTTCCTCTGCTATGGAGCCTCTCTCTGGATCCTATTACAAGCCCTAAAAAATGCAAGCAAAGAGTGCAGAGTTTTGAAACGAACTCCGAGATGACGTAAAAGAAATTCTGCGAGAATAGGGCAAACCGCTAAGAAATGTACAATATCCTCTCCTAGTATTGAGGTTACATAAGGAACACCTCTTTCTTACCTCCTCCTTAACCACCCAAGGTGTAATTTAAATATAATAATTCGCCTCTCATTTTAAACAATCATTTTATCTTATCTAACAAGGTCGGTAAGTGGTTCTTCCAAAGAGTCACGTCGTCAACAGAGGGATCAAAATGACAAGAGTGTCCGTGGGCCAACTTATTCCAATGCTCAAACCAGTAAGTTTTTTTTTTTTACTATTTCCTGAGCAAAAATTCTTGGTAACCTATAAGAAGGAAGCTCCAGAACTTAAGACAGTATCTGAAGTGCAATCTTAAGGTAAACACCATCAGCAGATCACAATCAGTCTCAGCATACAATATGTAGTTCGGGGTGACTGAAGGAAAAGAACTTTTAAAAAAACGCAACAGCTTCAAGTGCCTCATACCGTTCAAACCCCCTAGACATGAGCAGCATAACAGGCAATCAACGTAGAAACAGAAAAACAGTTAAATACCTGGAACTTAAGAAAAGAGGAACAATTAAACCCGAATTAAAGGGTTTAAAGCGAGCTTAGGTTTAAAGACCTTCTCTTTAACATGGGGATAAAAAGAGAGTTGAGGCGTAAGAGTAACTCCTAAATATTTTCACCTATTAACAGCATCTATTTTTGCCCTCCATAACGCCATTTGTATGAAGAGGACAACCTACCTGCTCTTCTAAACACTATTACCTTCAATTTCCCAAGATTATCATCCAGTACCCACAGTTGGCAGTACTTCTGTAAAATATTAATCTAATTTTGAAGTTGTAGCGGATTTTCAAAGATAAGAACATATCTTATCTTATGTATGTCATTCGCATACATAAGGAATTTCACAGTGGTTCTAGTCACTCGGACACCCCCTCCAAGCAGGCTGGCAGGTCATCTATAAAAATTTAAAATAAAATTGGACTTAATAGACATCCCTGCATAACTCCACTACCAATGAAAAATATTTTGAAATTCCTTGATTGCCTTGACAGCAGTTATTGTATCCGTGTAATAAAGTTTTAAAACACTAATAAATTCTGACGATTTTGAGATTCCCAAATTAAATAACTTGAAAAACAAAGCCCAGTGGTTGACTCGATCAAAAGCTGCAGAAAAGACGACAAATAAGCAATAAACCTTTCGTCCCCTTTTCGAAAATTTTAACTTAATTTGAAAGAACAGATTGTTAAGAGTAGAGTATCCACGTCGGAATACCGGAAGGTTATTGTCCACAATAAAAGCATCTAAACGACGCAAAAGTAAACTTGTAAAAACCTTAGCAACGGATTAGTACATGAAATGCTTACTTCATTGATTTCATCTTGTTTCAAAAGACAAAAAACAATGGATCCACTAGATGACGGTGGTATTAAGCAAACCTTATAAATGTAATTAAAAAAAGATAAAAGTTTCTTCAGGAATGCAGAAATATTTTTGTAAAATTCGGAAGTGATTCGGTCAAACCCTGGGGCGTTATTACTTTTTAAGCCATTCAGAACTGCAAAAATCTCGTCCCAGGTAAAAAGAGAGTTCAAAGTTTCATAGAAGAGGGGCTCCGCAAAATATTATGTTCTTTTCATATCAAAATAGATTTAATAATAGACTTTTAAGTAAAAGAATACACTTTTTTTACTGATTGAATTGAAGAGACATCTTTTTTTGTTAACTGGCATTAATGCAATCTCACGCAGTATCTCCTGTCTCTTAGCAGGACGGGTTTGAGGACCTTGGTAGGAATAGTGACTGGACACCCAAGTGTCCAGTAAATTCTTGGTAGGAATAGTGACTGGACACCCAAGTGTGTCCAGTCACTTGTTTAACATAGGAAAGACGCGGAGTCCCATTTGTCGGAACTGTGATGACGGAGTTAGGGAAACGTGTTATCACTGAATTATGTCAGTATTCCCGTTGCGTGGAACTAGTGTTCATATAATTTGGGAGCTGAGCGTCACACACTCTCGCAGGATTGTCTAGGCGGTGGATGTTTAGGGACTATTCTTGAGATATTGTAGATTAACCGGCAAGTTACTGGGGAGACTAATTAAGGGGTTACGGGGGTATCGGGGGGATAAGAGCCATATAGGCTTAGGTCCCGCGCCTTTGGGCACCCGTTTCCGATAATAATAATAATAATTTTGTATTTTTTGTTTACTGGTTACTAGTTTGTTTGGTTTATTCGTAATGCTCTACCTACCATAATTGTACAAATAATGCGTGTTTATTATTTGGAATTTTATTGAAAGTTTCAAATGGTTAATTAAGTAGATAATATGTTGGTAAACTGTCACCTTCTGCAACGTTATTACAAATCAACTTAAAGCACTTTTATAGGCAGTCTTGAATTTTAAATGAATGTATGTGTAAAAAGGGCCACTTGGAAGTGACTTGTAAAATTCATGAGTAAAAGGAAAACCTTCTTCATCCTTAAATTACAATTTTGCAATTACTTAAACAAAGTGTAATAAAGAAGTTATAAGACCATGAGAAGATTCTTTAAGATTGAACATTTATGAGATTACGATTTATATAGCCTCTGACCTATTATCTCATACAAGATTCATACTGGTATATCATAAAAATATAACTGGAAAAGAAAATGTAATGTAAAACCATAATTCATATAATTAATGATATATTTCTTCAGTTTATGGCCTTATAATTGTATCTAATAATTTATTACTGTTATTAAATAAATAAACTGGAGGTAATATATTGAAAGGTTGAGACAAGAAGGAAGTGGTGGCTCCATGAAAAGAGAGAGAGGTACTACGATATAGTCAGCCCATGTAACATCATGACCCTATGATATAGTCAGCACAGGTAACAAAGTACGTACTATTGCACTCCTTCACATTACCGCATGATCTTCATCTGAATCATCAATAAGTGATCTCAATTATCTTCAAATTCACTGTTCTTTATGTTAAGTAATTTTGTATTATTTTTCCTAAAGACTATTGGCTAATACATCATTTAACTGAAGTTTATATAACAAAAGAATCACCAAGTCGCCACTTTACCAATTATTTTTTAGTCAATTTTCGGTCAGTTATCTAAAAACGTCTGAAATTTGCTAAGGATTGTGTTCCTTAACACTATGCCATATTACCTCTATCAAAAAAATATAAAAATCTTGAAATTTCGTTGTGAACTTGTGGGCTATTATATTGCTCCTACACAATCCAATAATAATGGATAAATTTGAAATACCTATTATCAGTATTTACTCATGAAAAATCTTGACAGGAACAACAACGGTTCAGATGGCTGAAATGTTATATGTTAGCTCATCCAAAACGAACATTTTTTTTTTATTTAAATTTTAGAGATAGATATATTTTATAAGTTTGTTTTGTTTATTTGACTTAAAAAACTTTTACAAAATATGATAGTTAAAATTAAATGACAAAAAGCCAATAATATGTACAAAACACTTTATTCGATATTCGATATTATACAATATCGAGCTTTCGACCTGGGGGAGCCAATTCATTTTTTAAGATTACACAATTAGATCAGAACAACAATCAGTTACTATCAGGTATCATTAGATCAGGTTACAGTTTAATGATAGGTTATATTACATATTTTAGCAGTGTTGAAAAACAAGCGGTGTCATTATTTTAAAAAATTTGTATATATGGCATTAAGATCAGCAATATCTGTTTTAAAATTGATAGATTTGCTGCTTCTATTGATGTTACGTTAAAAGAAAAAAAGACAACACACAGCTCTCTGTCAATACACTACAAAAACTGGACACACACACGTTTGACTTCAGTAAAACTACAATAGTTGATAGAGAAAAGATTCCCCAAAAAGAAATGATCCATATTAATAGAATACTAATACAATATTAGAGTTAAATTTCAAGCTTATGCGTATAAAAGCATAAGTTATATCTCATCTTAAGAGAGAGCGGCGACTGGTTCTTTTCCAAAATTTTTGAGTTCTGTGAGAAGAAGGGGAACAAAGGGCCGCATATCTGTCCTGTCTTGTTTATTTCTGTTACTTTTAGTGTTGAAATAGGCGTTATGTCGGAGTTAAAACTAAGGGTAAAAAAAAAGTGTCTAGCAGTGTGTTTATTGGTTAAATTGGAGGCTTAGTTTACTTATCTAAATTTGAAAAATTTTTGGGTTTTGTTGTGTATAATTATTTTCCATAATACTACAAGAGGTATTATGTTGTATTCGTGATATATTTTCAAAATTTTATTGGAGCGATGAGAACGACACCGACGGTGGCATTGGAGATACTGTTGGGGCTAAACCCTCTTCAGTATGTGGTAATGGGGGAGGCAATGAAAGGGTACCTCAGAATGATGACTTGGAATTTTTTGAATTCCTAGTTGAGCTCTAGTCTTTGAATCAAATATATAAGCACTTACAAGTTCGCTGCTGCTGATATCAAGGTCAAAATATCAGCTTTGGTTTTGTTGAATGGATAGAAATGTCATTCATTAAAAAGATTAGAGGGTGTATAAATTTAGTGCGTCCTATATTGCAGAAGCAAAAGTCTTGTATGAAACATTCGCAAGACCACCTCCTATTACTCGTACAAATAATATAGTATGTTCATTTGACTTTTTAAATTGCGTGTTTACGATTAAATGGGTTTGCCATAAAAAAAAAAGGTGACAGGAGAATAACACTGTACCTTATACTAAGTGTAAACTAATGTAGGGGTGCCCTCTACCGGAACTAAAGTATAACTAAATTAATATGTAGATGTCAAAATTTTACACTGAACTAAGGTCGAACTTTAGAGTAAAGCACAACGCTGCTACTGCTCCCTCAGAAACCTTCAAAACCTCAATTTTCTTGGGAAAATGTTATACAAATAAAAATCATAGGTATTTATGTGTGTAAATAGTACGCGGAAGTCAGTTTCAAAAATATCAAGGGGAAAACTGAGAAAGAAAAATAAAAAAAGATTTAGTAAAGTTGATGGATTTTACTCGAAACTTTTACATCAGATGCAATTGTAGTACCTAAAAGGGAAAATCCAAAATTAATGTCCCTTCGATTTTTTTTTTCGATTTTGAGATATTTTATTAACAAAAACACAAACACACACAAGACCATTTCCTATAAATATTATTTTCGCCCTTTGAGGACCTCAAAAGATCTATCTCTGATGAAAATTAAATTTCGAAAATATGACATGATCGCATTATTTTCTCTTACAGCAAAAAAAAAAGAGAAAGTAATAAAATAAAATAAAATTAAAAAAAAATGGTTTATGAAAAAAAGTATTTAAAAGTTATTACAATTATAAATAATAAAAAATAGTCTATTATATTCCAGACTTAACTGGAAGAAGAAAATCTTATGTAATGAGATATATAATAGAAAGAAAGATTAATATTGAATTGTGTTGATGCTGCTTAGTAGGGGGTGAGTGGGGGGAGTAGATTATAAGAAGCTTGACAAGAACTACAATCACGAATCTTCGATGTATCATCGATTAAAAATAGAACGTATTAAATTAAACAGACTGTATTTATTTATAAGACGACAAGATACACGAACAATACGTAAACACTGACCTCACGGAGATTCTTTGTTACCTGGTTATTACGATTTATTCTATTAATGTTATTAATTGCAGTTGACTTATCTATTTATGTATTATTTTAATAAATTAGATAATGATTATGGTAGTTCTTAAATTAGGCGAAAGAAGATATTTTGTATGACGAAATATTGCGTCAATATCAAATTTTACAATATGGCTGTATTTCTACCGGAAATACATGTTTTGAGATTCCCAGAGAATGAAAAAAGATTCGAGTCTGGGTTTGTGAGTATGTATGTGCGTGAATAAAATATTTCAAAATGAAAGGATTTCTACTTTTCATCACTTTATTATATTTTATCAAAATCGATCATCTTTTAGATTTTGGGGCAAATTTTTGCATACATTGGAACGCTTTTTACCTTGGCGCTCTAACAATTTATAAGGATCTGATCATAGTCTTAAATTCTGTACATATAGCTATCTGAGATGGTGGCTCACTGTGGCGATTGAAACTCCTACTATGGTAGATAATCCTGGAGTGATTGCATACGGATCCTGCTTCACACATTTAAACAGTTCCTCATCGTCAAAACCCAAAGGATGACCTTTGGCAACATGAAGACCCGTGACCGTACTTTTGAAACGTGGAAACCATAACACCCCCAATCCATCTTTCCTCCTTCCACTGTACAAATTTCTTCGGCTACTGTTATTGCTTTTTATCCTATTTACTTTCCCTTAAAACATTTAATCCTCCTATTTTTCCTCAGACCCTACTAATCCTTCTCATTCCTTGCTACCATCACATATTCTGTCTTATCATAATTTATACCTCATACCCCAATCCAAAAAAATATCCATTAGCTTCCTCAAAATGAATTCCAGATCTTCCATATCCCTGAGCTCTGACCATCTACCAGGTCACCCGCATAAATAATGTATAATGGTGTTCATCCCCAATACTTAAATCCATTCGCTTAATTTCTTAAACTAGCTAGGCACTGGGTATATTTTGACCTGGGTATATTTTGAACAATCTGGGCGACACAGCACCCCTGTTTTAGACCCTTAGAGGCCTCAAAAGAATTGGATTAATTTATTCCTTACTTGACACATTATCTCATTTACATTTATGTATTATTACTTTCTCTTATGTTCGAGGAGAGTAAGAGGAAGTATTGTAATCGTGTCAAATTTTCGATATCGAATATTCAACAGAAATATCCGTTTTGAGGTGCCCAGAGTCCAAAAAACTGGTTTTAGAAATGGTCTGTGTGTTTGTGGGTATGAGAACAGCATAACCCAGAAACGAAAAATCGTAGATAGTTCAAATTTGAAATTCCGTTTAGGTATCACCATGTGATCCGACAGTGGGTGATCTGTCGAAATTCTTCAACCGGAAGTACCACTTTGCTAGTTAGTTTTTTACGATTTTCACAAAAATGGCTCCAACGATTTTTTTCAAACTTCGTATATCAAGTACGCAAAGAGCTACAACTTTTATTTGTAATATTTCTCCGGGAAATATATCATTTAAGGTGGGGATGTTCATCTAAAGTGCTAATTTCAGTTTACTATACAATTCTGTCATCTAAATAGTATTAATTAGAATTAAATATATTCTTGAAATCCGGAGTTTGTAAAAAAATCAGGTGACCAGAAGTGCTTTTTTTACTGAAATGTATTCTGACAGTTTTCTGGTATTTTCTAGAAAACGGGTCAACGATTTTATTTGAAACATTTCTACTGATAATGCCATTTATGGGGCTTTTGGGTCCGAAATGTTTTTCTCTAAATGCTATCATAATTGATTGTACAATTCTACCAACAAAACAAAAATTTCTTTGGCTCCCACATTTGGCATGCAATTCTTCTTCAGTCGATGACATATTTATGTTATAATAATTATGCTCACACGTGAGAAAAGTCTAAAATTGTCTGAAAGGGAAAGCAGTGGTGATTACAGAGCAGGTGGGTTGGAACACGCCATCTGGGCTGGCGATAAATCCAGTATTTACCTACAGTATAAGCAAATGCTTATAAGTAAATACTTATTTTGTCGATGATTTTTCCAGTATTTACTTTTAAGTAAAAGGTGGCTCTTATTCAATTGAAAACAAGTAATTGCTTATACTTAAAAGTGTATACTTTTTATAAAAGTAAACACTTGAAAGTATTTACTTATTACTTTCTCTTACTCCAGTGTCGATATCGGTTTTCACCGGAACGTTTTGACTGAGTCCCATCTGGCTCAAAAACGAAAAATCGTAGAAAGTTCAAACGATAAATCACCCACGGTGCGTTATGTGTCAATATTCCTCAACCGGAAGTACCACTTTACTAAGCAATTTTCTCAAAAATGGCTCCGAAGCTTACACATACAAAGAGCTACAACTTTTATTTGAAACATTTCTCCAGGAAAATTCATTTAAGGGCACTTCGTTTTCATCTTAACTGCTGTTTCAGTATATTAGACAATTCTGTCATCTAAATAATGTTAATTAGAATTAAATATGTTGTTGAAATTCCGAGTTTGAAAAAAAATAGATAACCGGAACGTTTTTTTATAAAGTATTTTCTCGAAAATGGCTCCAACGGCTAACTATTATAAAGAGCTACAACAATTGATAAACATTTAAGGGGAAGTAATAAAATGCAGTTGATTATACAATTCTGTCAAAATTGAAATAACTAGTATATTCCGAGTTTCAAGGAAATTAGTAAACCGGACAGTTTTACTGGACAGTGTTTTCACTTTTCGACGAATTTCATTAAATTAGGTACACTAACTATAAAATTTGTCAATTATAATTTGGAGAACTGGAGTAAGAGAAAGTTGTGTGAGTGTTTCACACCAGATTTTTTTTATTCAATAACCCAAGATTTATTATTATCTGACTATATTTGATGATTTCGCATATCGTCATTCTTAGATCCATTCTCTATTTCTGCATCAAATTTCTAAATTTATACATGAATTCCTGTTATTTACGTCAAATTTAATTGTTACAATAATTATTGTAATCAAATAAAAACAATATGGAATTCTATAAACAGAAAAATCAAATAACTAAAAAAATGTATCGATAGGCATTAGTTTAAGGTGACTATGTATTATGCTACATCAGCCTTTTATCAGAACATCCTTTAAAATAAAATACTATTTTATTAACTCTTTTTTTTTTTATAAAACTCCCTCCCACACGATTCTATGCATGGAAGAAGACATGGTGAAAAACAACAATTCAATGTACACGGTGGACATATAGACATAACATTAAAAAAGTTAAAAAAAAAAACCCAGCAGCACTCGGCCATATGAACCTAATTATGGTCGAGCAATGTCATTTCTGTTTGTATGTAAGTAGACAGAAGCGCACCACTTATACAGAATGATTTAACAATTTAATTGTTGGTAAAAGACATCTTTCTCTTTATATTATTTGAAAGGAATGTGTCCGAACTTCTAACAGCACATTCTAGACACACTTATAACTGTTTTTATTCCATTCATGTCTATCCACTTATAAACTATTAAAAAAAATGAATAAAAATGGACACAATATTAATTTAATATATATTTATATCGGTAAAACTGGTAAAAAAATAACTGAATATAATATAATTAAATTTCTATTTCTAGAGATAAAAACTATAACAGATATGATGGACCATAAATAAACAAAGTAACAGAACAGAGAACAATATGAACGAAAAAAAACTAATTTTTTTTGGTTTCAGATAAGTATTTAATAAATTCAGTTTATCGGTTCATTAAAACCAAGGAATTCAATTTATTTTTAACAATTTTAGAACGGTAATAAATTTTTATTATTATCTCAAATATAGTTGCAGCTAAAATATATTCTAAAGGATACAAAATAAATTATATATATAAGATTCAAAATAAATTAATTCTTTTATTGGAAAGCATAAAAATGATACCTTACTGTGATAGAAGGTAAGGAATTTGTAAAGAACTGAACTGGTTCATTGTTAGAACTTGATTAAAATTAAGGTTAAAAAATAAATTCAAGACCTGTTATTTATATTCAAAAAGCAAGGAGCATATTAATTATATCGAATTTGGAATAATATATTACTTTCTCTTACTCCTAGTAAGAGAAAGTATTGCAATCGTGTCAAATTTTCGATATCGAGTTTTTACCGGATATATCCGTTTTGAGGTCCCCTGAGTCCAAAAAAGTGGTTTTTAGCAAATGGTCTGTGTTTGTGTGTGAGTGTGTGCCGCGTGTGAATGTGTGTGTGTGTATGTGCACAGCACAGCTCAAAAACGAAAAACCGCAGAAAGTTGAAACTTGATATTACGTTTAGATATCCTGGGATCTGACAGAGGTTTTCTGTCAAAATTCCTCAACCGGAAGTATCACTTTACTAATTGTATTTTTTTTTACTTTTTTGCGTTTTCTCAAAAATTGTTCCGTCGATTTTCTTGAAACTTAGTATAACAACTAAAAATAAAGAGCTACAATTTTTATTTGAAACACTTCTCTGGGAAAATTCGTTTAATGGCAGTTATGGTGGAGGGGTGGGATTAGGTTTTCATCTAAAGTGCTATTTTTCAGTTTATTAGACAATTCTGTCATGTAAATAATGTTAATTAGAATTGAATATGTTGTTGAAATTCCGAGTTTGAAAAAATCGAATGACCGAAATGCTAAGTAAAGTGAACTTTACCACTTTACTAAATTTCACTTTTTCGCGATTTTCCCAAAAATGGCTACGACGATTTTCTTGAAACTTCTTATATAAACTAAAAATACAAAGATACAACTTTTATTTAAAAATATTTTTCTTGGCAAATTCATTTAAGGGCACTTTTAGGGGAGGGGAAGGTATGTTTTTGTCCAATGTGCTATCATCCAAACAAACTTAATTAGAAATAAATAGATGGCCAAAATTTCGAGTTTCATGAAAATTAGTAAACCGGAAGTGCGCTTTTACTGAACATTTTTTTTTTCAGTTTTCGACGAATTTCATTAAATTGGATACACAAACTATAAAATTTGTTAATTATAATTTTGAGACGAGAAAAGTTATATGTACGAGAAGTTGTATGAGTGTTCCACACCAGATTTTTTTACAAAACAAATGATAGACCAATAATTGTGAAATATACCAGAAAACATTTTTCAAAAAAAAAAAATTAAAAAGAGGAAATGTGCCTACAGTAGAAAAGTTCGAAAATATATTCGTAATATTCCTACATTTTTGGGGGGGGGGGGTTTCAACGACCGTTTTCGGATCGTTGCAAACACAACCGTTTTCGAGCAAAGTTACTATATTTCTCTGGAATTTAAGTGTTAGCGTTGCGGCGACTGAAAGAGAAGATTAAAGGTATTTTAGTTACGTATTTTCTAAAATCGTTTTGGGGATTTTTGCTTTTGATTTTTTTTTTTACCTTCTCTTACTAATAACAAGTAAGAGGAAGTATTCCGATCGTGCCAGATTTTCAAAATTGAGTTTTCTCCGGAAATAAACGTTTTGAGGTCCCATGAGTCCAAAAAAGTGGTTTTTATAAAATAGTCTGTACGTATACGTGTGAACGTATGTGAAAAGAATATCTCAAAAACGAAAAATTGCAAGGAGCTCAAACTTGGTATTCTGTTTAGACATACATGAAGATTTCGGACAAAATACATCAACCGGAAGTGCCACTTTACTGAATAGGTTTTTTTTTCAGTTGTTTGGGATTTTCTCGGAAATGGGTCCAACGATTTCCTTTAAACTTGTTAGTAAATCAACTACACATACAAAGAGCTACAACTTTTATTTAAAACATTTCTCCGGAAAAATTCATTTAAGGTAACTTTTAAGGGAGATAGGTTTTTTTTTTTTAAGGGGAAAGGTGTTTTATCATTATAAATAAATTTTCCATTATTTAAAATCAATTGTTAATTAATTGTTCTATTTTGAATATAAATATCAAAGTTTTTATAAGCTTATCGTACTGTTTGTGCTTAAGTACTGTTTGTTTTACTCGTTAATTAAGAATTAAAATGCAAGAGAAAAAAAAAAAGCCACAAACCGTAAACGTGGTTGCTCGCTCTCACGAGTTTTTCTTGGTTAATATTAAGATAATTGTTATTATCCTCAACCGAGTTCGGGATAATTTATTCGTCTATAGATTTTGCATGCTCTAGTTAAATCGAAACTGTCACTTCCATATATATAGTGCCAATCAATATATTTATTGTATTATTATTATTATTATTATTATTTCTTTATTTATTTAAAGGATTTATTTATTTATTTTGAAACTTGGAATGAAGCTGCATTGTAATATTATCAATAATTTCATAATACAGAGATTTAATGTCCACCAAAAAAAACATCGTAATCTATCAGTAACCTACTTCTTTTTGTTGCCTTTCTGATGGAGAACCATCAGTATCTTTTTAAAATATCATTGCTAAATAATTAGAAAAAGTAAACGCGAATGGAGATCATTTCCAAAAACTACAAAACATTATAAACCTTTTCTTATTTATTAGATACTAGCTAGAATTCTAAAGAACAATGAAGTGATCAAAATGGGTAGCTATTGAAGAATTCTTTCATAAAATAATCAATATATTTCGATCACTTCTTTTTGTTATGTAATTAAGAGAAAGTAAAAATATATCTTGCAAATGAAATAGAAAGTAATTTTATTATATTCATTAATCGATTGTAGCAAAGGAAGATTTTTAAAAAAAAAGGTCCAAGGGAACAAAGTAGAAAATTAAAAAAAATAAAATAAAAGGTGTAATTTCTGTGCCTATGTCACGTTTTGTTCCATCGTCCAGCATCAGATATATTAAAAAAACAAAAAAAAAAACAAAAAACAAAAGGAACAAGACTGGAACTATTATAAGGTTTGTAAAGAAAGAGAGCTAGATAATGAAGTTGAAGTTAATCAAATAAATGAGGTCGTTGGGCCAGTCAGTGTACAACAGGGCGGTACACATGAAAGTATACATACATACATACATACACACAGATTGTGTCTGCATTGTGTAATAAAATAAGGGAGCCACATTAATATATTTCCTCGACTTTGAACTTTTTCTTTTCTCATCATACTGACACTTTTGCTATGCTGTTGTTCATCACTTCTATTTTGTAATGTACTTCAAATGTAATCAAATGAAATACATAAAATAAAAGATTCACTTTTTTTTTTTGCTTTTGTTTTCATACTAAAGAAATTTCTTCTGTATTATGTAATTTATGGTAGGTGAAGATTAATGAGAAAGACGATGAGGAATCTCGTCCAATCTCAGTGTACATCATAAATTCTAAATTCCTAGTTTGTTTGTTTTTAGAGGTCTCTTTTAGAGGCTGTCTTTGTTGCTTTTCGTATCCGTAATTCTTTTTTTTTTTTTTTTTTTATCTTTATTCATGCTACAATCAGCGCGATAGCGCTATAAGTAACAATCATACAAAGAACATACATTACAAAATGAGTGCAGAAGCTACCCAATTGTAACACTCCAAAACTATAAAGAATCACTATTCACTCTCTTCACTTGAGAGGAGATCACGAGGCCATTGTCTTTTAAGACGTCTAGGAGGGTTATTAGGAAGTGTTCGGGAAGACAGGTGCTGAATTAAAGGGTTTGTGTGAGTCTGTAGGTTAATATGGAATTTCCTGTAACGGGTTTGGGCGACTTGAGCAATGAACGGTATAATTAAGATCAGTATGCATGGTTCTGTTGGAGACATAAAAAGGAGCGTTCACAATGTTACGGAGGATTCTGGACTGTAGGGATTGGAGTCTTTGGAGATTTGAGCGTTTGGTTGAACCCCATAGTTCTACTCCGTACGCCCAGATAGGCTTTAAAATAGATGTATAAATTAGTCTTTTGTTGTCTAGGGAGAGTTTAGATCTGTTGTCCAGTAGTCTTTTAAGTTGTCGGAAGCGTCTGTAATTCTAAAGAAATATTTCATTAACAGAATTTATTTAAATTGTATTTTTTTTTTGAAATTATATTAACTAACTAACTAACAGGTTCCGCTATACAAATCTCAAAAGTGCAATGAAGAAAAAGTTATCAAAAGAAAATAATTTCATCCTCCAAAAAAAATCGATTTTTTTGCAATAACATTTACAAGTCCAATTGAGATACATTAATTATAAGGTGATTATTATTTTTGTTTATTTATTAAGAACTTTACAACTTCATTGCTCTACAGAATGCATGTAACAAGTAAATATGACTGACAGGAAGTATGAAGCAAGGTTTTGATAGAGTAAAAATGGATTAATGATTTTTTATTTTTTTTTTAACAATGTTTTATTAAGTTTTGATAAAAGGGGGACTTTAAAGTTTCTGAATGAATGGTTAGTTAGGAAACAGAAATAAGTATTGATTATATACAGTGAAGAATTTTAGCGTGGAGAGATTGTAACAGATAAGAATTGGAATGTTTTTTAGTGGACACATACATTCAAGTCGTTAGCTCCAGGTCGGTTTGAGTTGTTATAAATTAGTTCCTTGTTATTAAATGTTAATTTCTTAATTTCTTTAATAGCCTGTAAACTCTGTTCACTTATTGTCTCTTCAGTCTAATATTTAACGAGAGTAGTTTATCTAAAAAAATCTAGTCTATTTAGCTTATCTCAAAATATAAGATTGGACCAAAAACATTTCCCTGTGAATTACTAGCTTCCACAGAGTAGTAGGATGAGAATCTATTTTAAGATAAAAGATGATTATACGATGATCGTGTTAGATCTTAATAAGAAATGTTTTTCTGATTAATTTAACAATAGCTAATCATTTTAATCTGTAATATTGTATCCTAATTAAACACTGTTTAAAAAGTTTTTATTCACTCTACTAATCAGGACTAATTTAATAACGACCTGTTACATGTCTTTATAATAAAAATACTTGAAAGAATAATGTCGGACACTTTTGTAGAATAGATACAAAACAAAGTATATTCCAGAAATTTGACTGAAAGAAACAATGACTTTTTGGTTTTCTCTTATTCCTATTTTTTAGAGCCAATAATCTTTAGTCATGAAATTCAAAGCCATTTTGGGAGGGGAAAATGTGGTCTCAGCGGCGACGTTTTGGAATTCGGAAGCAGGTTCATATTACCGAATTTAAATTCAAACAAAAAGTGACTTTGTGGAAGCTAACACCGTCTGGGGTGATTCCAGATATCATTTGAAACAACTGGCAATAATCGCGTCTCTGGAAACCTTTACTGATTTCGGCTTTTACCGCTAAGGAAACTTCTATAATGTTTGATCTACAATGTTTTTAAGCACCCAAGAATGGGTTTGTAAAGAATATGAAAAAGCAGAAATGTTGTAACATTATCTTGTCAAAAGAGTGTTCATCATGTACTGCCTGTTCTATATTTAACTTCTACGCATTTCCGCTTGTTAACGTATCTTGTTTCTCTGACTGATCGATCACAAACAATTTTCAAACTTTAGGTTTTAGTTGGGACAACTGATTTTTAGTTGTAATGCATAACTATTATTGCGCATGCTCCAGAAAATCACAAATAGTTTGAAGCTTTGTTGGAACATCTAATACAAATACACAAATACACACCAATTACAACAGCCCATTATCAACTGACTGGCTTTAACCATTGCGGTGCATCAATGCATCTTATCACCTTCAGATGTACTTTCTTATGTGTTTTTTATTAATTTTTGTTTTTTTAAACCATCCAATTTGGCCAGTGTCTTCCAGTCCGACGTGGTGGGCACTATTGAATGCTGCCGCCTTGTGGCGGAGTGGCAGGGAGAGTTCAAGGAAGTGCGGATTTTCTCTGATAGTCAGGCCGTACTAAGGGCTTTGAGCAAGCTTTGGTGGAGTTCGAAATTAGTGGGAGAATGTAGGAGAAGGCTCAATGCTTTAGCTCGGAGGGGTAAGGTGCGCGGGAATAGAGGGCAATGAGAGGGCGGATCAGTTGGCTAGGGAGGGATCATCATTACCATTTTGTGGTCCAGAACCAGCCCTTGCCGTCACAAAGACGTTTCGTGGATAAACAGATTAGACTTTGGGAGATGAGAGTCTTGGAGAAACGCTGCGGGGGGGCCACGCAGGGGTGCCTTCAAGTTAAAAGATTTATAAAAGCAAGTAAGCAGGGAATTTCGGAGTATCTCCTGTACCTCAGTAGGACAGGCCTGAGGACCTTGGTGGGGATAGTGACTGGTCACACTTGGGTATCCAATCATTTGTTTAACATAGGGAGGACGTCTAGTCCTATTTGTCAGAACTGCGACGACGGAGTTAGGAAACGATGTACCACTACTTATGTCAGTGTCCCCGTTTCGCTGGAACTAGGTTTCGCGTATTTGGGAGGACACTACTCTCGCGGGATTGCCTGGGTGAGTTGGAGTTTAGGGATATCTTGGGATATTGTAGACTAACCGGTAAGCTATCGGGGGAGATTAATTATGGGAACATGGGGTGTATCGGGGGGGATACAAGCCACATAGGCTTAGGTCCCACGCCATTAGGCACCCGAATAATAATAATAATAATAAACCATCCAACCATTGTCAACATCCTCGCATTGTCACTTTATCACGCTCCCATGAGCAATCTCGAGCTTCTGTGTAGCTCTTCCAACTGTCAATGTATTCACCGTTGAGGTAGTACAAATAAATGAAGAAAAAATACACCATTTCTAATGTACAATACAGAATAATTAATTAATAACAACATAAGTGTTGTTAGAGAGCCTGTAAGATAATCATGACCCATGAGGAGATTGAAAAGACATTAAAATAAATAAAAAAAAAAAAAGAAAAGAAAATGCAGTTATGTTCATAATAATCTAATATTTTTATTGTTTTGATGGGATAGGAGTTGAAGTTAATGTTGTATATATCAGCAGGAGGTCGACTATACTTTAATGACTTGGAGGTGGCGGTCATTCTATCATTCCATTCTATAACATGATAGCTGACCGAGTTAACTGAATATTCTATATAATATAATTGATTAACGGAAAATTAAATATTACATTCTCAACTCTATTACTATCTTGTCCATTAATAATATATAATACTGATGTATTGTTTGTAACATATTCACCTGCAATATAGAAGAAAATTATCATTGTTATTTTATTGAAGTGGTTTTCATTAAATAATTTATCTTTAATAGCAACATTTCTGTACATCTTTCTTATTACACTCACCAAGAATTAATAAATGGTAAGTGTATTTAAAAATTAATTGCAATATATACATTTTATGTAATACACTAAACTAGATAATTCAAGAGTGCTGAAGAAATTTGAAAAATAGATTATAAGAGAATTATGTAACCTATATTATTAGTAAAATGCTTTGAAGCGCATTAAGAGTTACACCCATGGCATTCATTGATTTGGAGAAAGCATATGATGAAATCCCTAAAATCCAGAAAACTGAAAAATACATTTTTTCAAACTCGGAATTTCAACAACTAATTTAATTCTAATTAATATTATTTAGATGACAAAATTGTATAAAAAACTAAAGCACTTTAGAGGAAAACCTAACCCCGTCCCTCCACAAAAGTGCCCTTAAATGAATTTTTCCGGAGAAATGATTCGTATACAAGTTGTAGCTCATTGTATGTGTAGTTTATATATGAAGTTTAAAGAAAATCATCGGAGCCATTTTTGAGAAAATTGCAAAAAAGTAAAAAAAAACAAAAAAAAAAAACAGTAAAATGGTACTTCCGGTTAAGGAATTTTGACAGATAACGTACTGTCAGAATCCATGGTGATACCTAAACGGTATATCAACTTTCAACTTTCTACTGTTTTTGGTTTTTGAGATATGCTGTTCAAATACATACATACATACATACATACATACATACATACATAAATACACACACACACAGACCATTTGCTAAAAACCATTTTTTTTTTTGGGCTCAGGGGACCTTAAAACGAATATTTCCGGTGAAAACTCGATATCAAAAATTCGACACGATTACAATAATTCCTTTTACTTTCCTCGAACATAAGAGAAAGTAATAATACATAAATGTAAATGAGATAATGTGTCAAATAAGGAATAAATTAATCCAATTCCTTTGAGGCCTCCAAGGGTTTTAAAACAGGGGTGCTGTGTCGCCCATATTGTTCAAAATATACCAGGAGACCAGGTCAAAATATACCCACTGCCTAGCTAGTTTAAGAAATTAAGCGAATGGATTTACAGTATTGGGGATGAACACCATTATACATTATTTATGCGGGTGACCAGGTAGATGGTCAGAGCTCAGGGATATGGAAGATCTGGAATTCATGATGAGGAAGCTAATGGATATTTTTTTGGATTGGGGTATGAGGTATAAATTATGATAAGACAGAATATGTGATGGTAGCAAGGAATGAGAAGGATTAGTAGTGTCTGAGGAAAAATAGGAGGATTAAATGTTTTAAGGGAAAGTAAATAGGATAAAAAGCAATAACAGTAGCCGAAGAAATTTGTACAGTGGAAGGAGGAAAGATGGATTGGGGGTGTTATGGTTTCCACGTTTCAAAAGTACGGTCACGGGTCTTCATGTTGAGCCAAGAATGAGGTCATCCTTTGGGTTTTGACGATGAGGATATGGAAGATCTGGAATTCATGATGAGGAAGCTAATGGTTAGTTTTTTGGGTTGGGTTATGAAGATAAATTATGATAAGACAGAATATGTGATGGTAGCAAGGAATGAGAAGGATTAGTAGTGTCTGAGGAAAAATAGGAGGATTAAATGTTTTAAGGGAAAGTAAATAGGATAAAAAGCAATAACAGTAGCCGAAGAAATTTGTACAGTGGAAGGAGGAAAGATGGATTGGGGGTGTTATGGTTTCCACGTTTCAAAAGTACGGTCACGGGTCTTCATGTTGAGCCAAGAATGAGGTCATCCTTTGGGTTTTGACGATGAGGATATGGAAGATCTGGAATTCATGATGAGGAAGCTAATGGTTAGTTTTTTGGGTTGGGTTATGAAGATAAATTATGATAAGACAGAATATGTGATGGTAGCAAGGAATGAGAAGGATTAGTAGTGTCTGAGGAAAAATAGGAGGATTAAATGTTTTACGTACTTGGGATCAGTTTTGAAATCAGGCGTGAATAGCAATTAGGATGCTCCACCCGATGATTTGGAACCATACCCTAAATAATAAAAATAGTAGGCAATATTCTATTCGATAATTGAAGAAATCTTGGCATAGGGAGCCAAAACAGAGACCACCTCTAGAAAGGTAGTCGCAAAAATAAATATTTGAGAAGGTGTTTGAAAAAGACTAGGAGAAATAGAATGAGAAAGGAAGGTATAAGGAAGCGAATAGAAGTACAGAAGACTGTAGAGGAAAAAACTCCAAAAAGGAAACTAAAATGAACTGGACATCTCAAACGAATGCCCAGAGGAATCGAAGACGAGGAAGATCAGCCCGAAGATGGGATGAGGAGATAGAAGAGCAGAATGGTGGGTGAAAAGCTGCAAAAAAGATACTGGTTTGACAGGATGACGTGAAGCAATGTGGAGTTCGATGTACCGGCAACCCAGTAGAAGGAGAACGCCGGAAAAGAAAGAAAAGAAAAGATTAAAATAAATAACATTTATTCAAACCTGTTAGTGGTCTACTGTTAGTAAATGTTAGCTGGTCTTAATATACAATGAAATATAGGATAACAAATACAACATTCATTGGTTATGGAACGTAAGGGGTATCTAAATGTGACTGACTAAGTTGTGGATTAGCAAGCCGCGCTTCTAAATTCTCTACAAAATTCAGTCAGATTAGGTGTGCTGACGAAACAGATCGATTATTAGATGTAAACAGATTTTAACAGATCGATTATTCAGAAAAATATATTTCAAACAAAAATATTAGGTTTGTATAAGTGCAATTAGTAATCCAAGTTTAAACAAAATTTTTGTAAAATCATTTCAAATGAAAAACTCTTCTGATAACCTGATTTTTCTAAAAATTTCATATATTAATTTACTCTTAATTATATAGTTAATAGAACCGAAGTTATTTTGAAATAGTATTTTAGAGGAAAGCTTCAGGTTACTGTTTAGATTAAAACCCAAAATTCAATTTTCTCAATAAAATATTGCAAATAAATATGATTAGGGCTGTGTCTCTCTTTCTAAGACCCGTTGTTAAGTTAGGGAGTGAAATATGGTCATTAATGAAAGTAATGAACGAACGTGTTCTCAAACATATGGGAAAGTAAAATTTTTTAGCAGGGTATTCAGTCCAGTAAAAGATTGGGAAGATTGAGTAAGATAAAGACTAACCAAGATTTACGGGACCTTTTTAAAGGAACTAGAAAGAAAGAAAGGCACAAATGGTCTGGACTGTTCTGGAGGATGGGAGAAGAAGGAATCCTCCAGAGATACGCTTAAGAATACGTTGGGTGTATAGTGACGAGAAGGATCTAAGAGTGATAGGAATTAGGGGAGATGGTGAAAAATAGGTAGGGCCAGTAATTGAGAAGGCCAAGATCCTACAAAGATTATAGTGCCAGAAGTCAACAAGAAGAAGACTATGTATTAATAGATAGTAACTTTAGGTACTGTCTTAAGAGTTCTGGAGCTTCCTGCTCATAGATTGCCAAGGATTTTTGCTCAGGAAATAGTTAAAAGAAAAACTTATTGGTTTGAGCATTGGATTAACTTGGCCCGCGGACACTCTTGTCACTTCGATTCCTCTTCTGACAACTTGAGTCTTTGGAAAAACCAGTTAGCAACCTTGTTAGATAAGATAAGATTGGTGCATCGGGAGGAGTCTGCGTTGTGCATAAGTACGTCCTCAAGGTTTATTTACTATAAACAGCTAGATATGAGCTGTAAATTATTCTCCTTTGACCGCCAGTCCTCGTCATTGCATTTAAAAGAGATGAGGTGGTTATTTAAAATGAGGGGCGAATTATTATATTTAAATTGTACGCCTTGGGCGGATAAGGAGGAGATAAGAAAGAGATGTTCCTTATGTAACCTCAATACAAGGGAGGATATTGTACATTTTTTAGCAGTTAGCCCTATTCTCGCAGAATTTCGTTTACGTTACCTCGGAGTACGTTTACTAACTTTGCACTCTTTGCAAGCCCTTCTTAATGCTTGTAACTGTAGGGGCTTATTAATTTTGCTCGATCTGCCTGGCAGTATCGGCACCAGCTTGTGCAGGAATTTAACTTTTGACTTGTGTTTTTTTTATTAAAATATATATATAATTTATAATTTTTGTTTTGGTTTGTTTTCCACGGGATACTCGTTTTTGTTTCTTCAATTTTTCACTTAATTTGTTCTATTAATATTTCTCAGTAACTTTTTCATCATTAATTTTAATATTGTATAGTAATGTAAAGTTTCAAAATAGTTTTTACTTTTTCAGTATTTTGTATTTATGTATTTTTTATTTTATTTGCAGTATGAATATTTTTTTTTTTTCTCATGTATTACAGTAAACAAGAAAATATCTTTTATTAAAGGAATAGTATTTTTGATAAAATGTTTGTAACATCTTTCTCCGGCTGACGGATATAATTCCAAGCTGTAAATATTATGTATTAATCTTTCTGAATGTAAAATTTTTAAATAAAATATTATTATTATTATTATTATTTTATTATTATTATTATAGATAGTATACGAAGTTTGAAGAAAATGAATTATTTATCCATTTTTAAGAAATTCGCGAAAAACTTATAAAAAAAAAAATCAATAAAGTAAACATTTCCGGTTGACGGATTCTTTGAACAAAAGCTTCGTATCTACAGTATCCGCATTTGTAGCAGAAGTGGTAATCAAAGAACAAAAGCCTCTGAGTAAGGTGAACATAACGTTACCACTTTTCTTCAGCCTATAACTTCATTATAGTGATTCCTGTATTTAATTTCTTATCCACAAGTCTTAAGTATAAACATTCATTTCTTTCACATCTATAAAGTAGACCTGCCTCTTTACAAGATTTTATAAAATTGTATACATTAGTACGCAGAACGGAGAAAGATGCAGAATCCGTTGTGGCCACATCTCTGAAAGATTCTCTGTTGCTAACAGCGCGTATACAACAGGTTGTTTAATACTTTCTTTCCTAGAAGACTTATAATAGATTCACTACTTTGTAGCCACATTCTTTGTTTCGACAAGATATTATTATTATTTTTTTTTTTTTTGTTAATCCTTCCCACTAAACACAATGCACTATAAATATTCATTACCACCATAAAAACAGTTCACTTCTTTTATATATTTCCCGTTGATATAGGATTATTTTTTGCAAGCACCTTAGAAAATAAAATCTGATGTGAAACACTCACACAACTTTCTCTTACTTCAGTTCTCAAAATTATAATTGACAAATTTTATAGTTTGTGTACCATATTTGAACGAAATTCGTCGAAAACTGTAAAAACTGTTCAGTAAAAGCGCACTTCCGGTTTACAAATTTTCTTGAAACTGAATTTCAGCCATCTATTTATTTCCAGTTAATTATGTTTGGATTATAGAATTGTATAATCAACTACGATAGTACTTTAGAGAAAAACATAACCCCACCCCTCCCCTAAAAGTGCTCTTAAAAGAATTTTCCCAAAGAAAAGTTTTAAATAAAAGATGTAGATCTTTGCATGTTTAATTTATTTATGAAGTTTCAAAAAAATCGTCGAAGCCATTTTTGAGAAAATTGCGAAATAAGAGAATAAATCATTTAATAAAGTAGTAAAGTAAACGCACTTCCGGTTATCCAATTTTTTTCCAACTCGGAATGTCAACAACATATTTAATTCTAATTAACATTATTTAGATGACAGAATTGTCTAATAAACTGAAATAGCATTTTACAAGGCAATCTGACTCCACCCTTCCCCCAAAAGTGCCCTTCATTGCATTTTCCCGGAGAAATGTTTCAAATAAAAGTTGTAGCTCTTTGAATATGTGGTTGATATTTCAAGTTTAAAGAAAATCGTTGGAGCCATTTTTGAGAAAATCGCAAAAAAGTAAAAAATGCAACTAGTAAAGTGGTACTTCCGGTTGAGGAATTTTGACAGATAACGTAGTGTCAGATCCCATGGTGATACCTAAACGGAATATCAAGTTTCAACTTTCAACGGTTTTTCGTTTTTGAGCTATGCTGTTCACATACATACATACATACATACAAATTAGTACTGTAATTTTCACAGATGGCAGCAAAGAGGGTGATAGAGTGGGTGCGGCTTTTGTGGTTTACGTCGATGGGGTATGTAAATATGAAGAATTGTTCAAATTAAACGGTAATTGCTCAAATAACCAGGCTGAACTTTTGGCGGTTGTCAAGGCTTTAAGACTGGATATCACAAAACATTCAGAAAATAGACACTGAGAACATACTCATACGAACAGACAGTCAGGTTACAATACAATCTATAAACAATTGGAAAATACATTATCCACTTCTTGAAGATGTACGAAACAAGATGACAGCTCTGCAGATCTCTCACAACGTTCAAGTAAATATCGCATGGGTGAAAGCTCATTGCGGTATTGAAGAGCATGAGAAAGCAGACAAGCTCGCTAAACTGGCTTCAAACCAACTGAACTTGGAGGAAGCGTACACAAAAGTTCCTATATCTTATATAAAAAGATTATTAAAAGAAGAGAGCCTAAAAAAATGGCAGTTTAGCTGGAGCAGATCTGAGACTGGAGCCCTGACCAAAGAATTTTTCCCTAATATAACACACCGACTTCAATCACCGACTTCAAGAATTACTTACACTTTGACTCAGATGTTAACAGGACACGGCCACATTAGAGACTATCTACACCGATTCAAAATACTTACGTCTAATAAATGTCCATGTGATGGTTTGTCTGTTCAAAATGTGGATCACATTATTTATGACTGTCAAAAATTTGTATCTTCACGGACTCGACTAATTAGAGAAATCATAACTACAGGTGGACGATGGAAGATCGAGAAAAAACAATTAGTCAGCAGCCAATATTGTCAAGTTTTTTTGGATTTTATTAAAAATATTGATATTAATGACCTATAAATAACAATAATATGTATTTTATTTAATTTTATTTTGTAATTCTTTTGTTCTTTGTTCGATTTGTTCTGTTTAATATTATTTTTTTTTTCTTCAGTTTTTATTATTTTTTTAGATTCATTACTTCTTTCTTTTCTTTTATTAATTTTCTAAGATTATTTATGTATGTACATTAAGATCATTTATCTAGTTAGTTTCTACCATTCTACAAGTACTTAAAGTAACAAACGAAATGATCAACTGAAATTAAATATTTTGTTATAACACATGTAATAATGTTTTGGAGCATGTGGAAAATAAATTTTCCCTCATTAGGGTTACTTCTGAAGGAAAAAAAAAAAAAAAAAAAAAAAATTATTGCAAACCACTTTTTTGGACTCAGAGGACCTCAAAACGGATATTTCCGGTGATAACTCGATATCGGAAATTTGACACGATTACAATAATTCCTCTTACTAGGAGTAACAAAAAGTAAAAAATCTGGTGTGAAACACTCACACAACTTTCTCTTACTCCAGTTATCAAAATTATAATTGACAAATTTTATAGTTTGTGTACCAAATTTAATGAAATTTGTCGAAAACTGAAAAAACTATTCAGTAAAAGCGCACTTCCGGTTTACTGATTTTCTTCACACCCGGAATTTTGGCCAACTATTTATTTCTAATTAATTTCATTTGGATGATAGAGTTGTATAATCAAGTATGATACCACTTTAGAGGAAGCTGTAACCCTACCCCTCTCCTAAAAGTGCCCTTAAATGAATTTTTCCAGAGAAATGTTTTATATAAAAGTTGTAGATCTTTAAATTTTTAGTTTATATGTATACTTTCAAGAAAATCGTCGGGGCCATTTTTGAGAAAATCGCGAAAAAGTGAAAAAATCATATTTAGTAAAGTGTTAAAACAAAAGCACTTTCGGTTTTCCGATTTTTCTCAAACTAGGAATTTCAACAACATATTTAATTCTTATTAACATTATTTAAATGACCGAATTGTGTAATAACCCGAAATAGCACTTTAGAGGGTAACCTAACCCCACCCCTCCCCCAGAAGGGCCCTTAAATCAATTTTCCCAGAGAAATGTTTCAAATAAAAGTTGTAGCTCCTTGTATATGTAGTTGATGTATCAAGTTTAAAGAAAATCCTTGGAGCCATTTTTGAGAAAAACGCAAAAAAGTAAAAAAGGCAACTAGTAAAGTGGTACTTCCGGTTGAGGAATTTTGACAGATAACGCACAGTCAGATCGCATGGTGATACCTAAACGGAATATTAAGTTTCAGTTTTCTACGGTTTTTCGTTTTTGAGCTATGCTGTTCACATACAGACAGACACACACACACACACTCACACACACACACACACACACACAGACCATTGCTAAAAACCGCTTTTTGGACTCAGGGGACCTCAAAACGGATATTTCCGGTGAAAACTCGATATCGAAAATTTGACACGATTACAATACTTCCTCTTACTAGGAGTAAGAGAAAGTAAAAAACACTTTTATGGGGCCTCCCATTTTTAAGAGCAGTTTATAATGCTAGAATTGCTTTTGTATAAAATCTATTGTATAAAAAAAGTTTTTCAGGTGCCCTCAAAGCAAAACAAGGTAAGAAAGTTTTAATTATCACCGATTTTTTTTCTATAATAATCCAAATATGGAATAAATTGAAGTGCCATGATAAAGCATAAGTTATCTTAATAAAAAAAAAAATAAAAAATAAAAAGTGTTCAAACTAGAAAGACCAACAAACATCTGGTGAGGGAATACTCACACTACTTTGGCTAACTGTTAATTCTTACGATTCTAGCTGCAAAAATTTTTCAAACGAGTTTTTATAGAAAATCGTTGAAACTATATCTGAAAAGCGGAAGAAAAAAAAAATTCATTTAATGAAAAGTCGCGTATCCGGATTTTGTCCGAAACTTTGTGTCGGATTCTGTGCAGGTGCGTTGGGTGCCTAAAAAGTATATATAAAATTTTTTGAATTTCAAACAAAGCTTTCGTTATTGAATATTTTGTTCATAAGCCAAAGTTACAGATAGACACTTAGCTAACAACATTTTTCTCAGGAGTTTTCAAAACGGAGTGTTGCTCGGGTGTGTTTCTTGATATGCAACAAGCCTTCGACCGGGTGTGGCACCCGGGTCTGCTCTGGAAACTTAAGGGCATCCTTCCATTCACCTTATATCTTATCCTAAACTCCTATTTGTCCGACCGATACTTTCGAGTACAAATCGGTGCATCTCTCTCTCTCCTATCCGAAAAGCCGAAGCATGCGTTCCGCAAGGTAGTATCCTTGGCCCAATCCTGTACTCCACATATATACAGCGGATATTCCCACCCATCCTGATACCATTCTCCTCATCTATGCAGATGACACAGCTATTCTCTCCTCTGATAGTGATCCAGTAATATCACACAGAAATCTACAAGCCCACCTCATTTCCCTAGAATTATGGTTCAAAAAATGGAAAATTAAACTGAATGAAACTAAATCCCAAAACATTACATTCACCCTCCGCCGTATCACTCTCCCCCCAATCTACTACAACTCAATTCCTATCCCACCCACTAATGTCGTCCGCTATCTTGGGTTGTTCATAGACAAGAGACTTAACTGGAATCCACATATACGATTGAAAAGAATTGAACTTAACAGACGCTTTCGGCTATTGAAAAGACTACTTGACAATAGATCTAATCTCTCTCTAGACAACAAAAGACTGATATATATAACTCTATATTGAAACCAATCTGGACGTACGGTATTGAACTATGGGGTTCAACTAAACGTTCCAATCTCCATAGACTACAATCCCTTCAATCAAAACTCCTTCGTGCAATCGTAGATGCCCCCTTCTATGTTTCCAATCTAACCATCCATAGAGACATTGAAATTCCTTTTGTCAGTCTAGTTGCCCGAACCCGATATAAAAAATTCCATCAATCCCTGCAATCCCATTCTAATCCTTTAGTCCGTCGTTAGACATCCCTCACTATTACAGATAACCCACCAAGGCGTTTAAAACGCCAATGGCCTCGTGATTTTTCTCTCCGCAAGTGATAGGAGCAATTAGCTTTGCGTATAGGAGTGATACCGCTGGGTTGCATGTGCGTGAGGTGTATGCGGGCATGCTTAAGTGATTACTGTGTGATCGTTGTTACTTATCGCTGGTGTAGCAAAAAAAAAAAAAAAGAAGAGTTGCAAATATGTAGTGGTGGGGGCAAACTTAATTTCGATAACTGTACACAATTGTAGTACATGCTCTTATAGCTGTAAGTGAATTTAAGATTAGATTAAGGAGTTCGGAAAAGACATAGAGAAAACTTATGATAAAAAATTATGTACTTATATGGTCCGAATCTATCCAACAAATAGCCTTTATAACTAATTTTAACTCTAAAAAATTTGTAATATTTTATTTTATGAATTTAAATAATATATATTATAGTAAAAGAATATATACATTAAATAAATGTATTCATTTATATGAATATATATACATAATAATAATAATAAAATAAGAAACGTCAGAATTATAAAGACAGAATGAAGATGGGTGGGAGAATGGAAATGCGCGGGCGGTTGCCCCAGTATGGTTGGTTGTACGATCCGGAGAAGTTGAAAAACCAGTGATACTAAACTCATGAATATAGAACGGTACATTTGGTGAATGGTATTACACTTTATAAACCAGCACAAGATAGCAGATTTTATGCAGCAATTGTTTAATAATAATAGTCAATTGTTTTGGTTAGATAACATTTTTAAATTTTATTTATGGTTTATAATTAGGCTGTTGGAGATAATATATTATTATTTAATTTAACTAACATTAAAAATTACTGTTTCATAGCCAGCAATAAAGAAGGGCAATCTTATAAAAACTGATAATATTAATAATTAGGTTTTAATAAATCTTTTTCTTTTCTAGTTTTAAACTATTCAACTATATTTTAATCAAGTTAATTATGACCAGGACATAGATTTCCAGAATATTTTTTTTTGGAACGTCAGAACTATCTAATACATATTGTAGGCCCAAAATGCTGGATGACAAGAATCGCTAGCATATACAATTTATCAACCCACTTTTGTTTCTTTGCAGATATTGGTCAGTTCATTCAGGGGAAAAGTTGCAGTCATTGTATCCAATACCATTAGTAACTTATTGTTATGAGGGAAAGGATTAGCTCAGTGGTAGAGCGCTGGACTAGTAACGCGGAGATCTCCGGTTCGAATCCAGCATGCTGCCCTAATATTTTCTCTTTCTTGGAGCCTCTTCAGCTCACTGACCAGTGATGGGACAGTGTTGTCTGCAGCTAGAGAACACTGCTTGGAGGCCGGCAGTGCACTGACAATGCTCCGGAGACACAATAGATCTTTCAGATGGCACTGCATATCCCCTTAAAGAAAAAAAAAACCTATTGCAAGTAATGTATGCCGACGATTTAGTAGTACTCGTAAGTAATCATTCTTGGGCGGACTTGTGATTCAAATTAAATATTCTAAAGAAGATATTGCGGTAAAAACTTAGTTTACATATAATATTTAGGAACGTAAATGTTTCTAAAACTGATATTGTTTGTTTCCGTAAAGGAAGGAAACAAAATATTAACTAACAGCCTATATACTACAATAACAAAGAACTTTCCATAACCGATCAGTATAAATATTTGGGTAATATCTGACTCAGGCAAATTCAAAAATTCTGCTGACTCTTCCCACTTTCTCAGTATGGCTGCAATGAATAAAGTCGTTAAAATTTTTGAAACCGATAAATCGAACAAAAAAAGGAACAATGTATATCAGCTTTTTAAAAAGCGACAAAACAAAATTTGTGTTTTCCCATCCAGATATCAACTAAATTGGGTCTTCGCAAGTCTATGTTATCACACAGTTTTAGAAACCCGGTTGATGACCACAAAAAGAAGCAGCAGGCTATCATGGAAAATATCTCTGACGAAATTCTGGCATATGAAATGCACCTCTTTTTGACGCTATGGTCAAGACAGTAATTCTTTACAGTGCAGAGAATTGGCACAATTCTTTATATAGGGAAGTTGGGAAAGGGGCGCATTTTAAATATATCATAAGATTGTGTTCTCTTCTGACCAGTTTTGTTCGCCTTGAGACAGGAAGGATTAATATGCAGTACCATGTTTTTTTAAGACAACGTTGAAAATTGGTGGAGGAAGTTGATCATGATGGATAAGCTCACTGCTTCCAAAGATTGTTGGACTTAGTTCAGCTAACTCGGATAATTTTTTACAGGTCTTCACGGCTTTGTCAGACTTATACTGTATTGGGGCGAAATACATGTAAACAACGAATCCAAGACTCTATAAACAAAATTTTAAGGATTTGTGTAATCGCATGAAGGGTCATTTAGTGATTTAAAAAGCATTCTTAACACCAATTACACCACAATCCTAGAGACTGATCAGCTCTCTTGAAGTTGGTGAGGATTATTAATCATCAGAGACATTTTCCGTGGTAGCCTGCTTCATTTTGTGGTCATCGACCGGTTTCGGGCGTTCGCCCATCTTCAGGATGCGTTCTTCAGACAGTGTGTCAACACAGACTCGTACAACGTCTGTGCGAGTCTGTGTTGCACACTGTCTGAAGAACGCATCCTGAAGATGGGCGAACGCCCGAAACCGGTCGATGACCACAAAATGAAGCAGGCTACCACGGAAAATGTCTCTGATGCTTTCCAGCTCTGCGGAACCAACCACCACAACAAGGATTATTAATCATTTACTAATAATATTCAGTGAACCGTAAAAGCCAAGAAAGAAGAAGAAGAATATTCAGGCTCCGGGAATGGTTTCAGAAATGAAAATGACTGGTGAAAAGATCAGAAAATGAAATATAAATAACAATAAACACGTTTTGAAACCTAAGCAGTAGACGGTGTAACAGAGATAATGAAAGTGTGTCACATCTAAGATACGTAAAACTTGAAAATTTCAGAATTCAGTTTCTAATGCGTCTGCTTAAACGATACAAACGATGACTTAGTTAACTTTTTAACAATATATTCTGTATCTAAAATAATACAAATTGTATAAATAGCCCTGTATTGATGTAATTGTTATTTAAACAAACTTTTGTGCGCATTTATTGCTGTATAAGGAAAATTTTATAAAAAAAATAAAATAATTAAAAAAAATTTATTTCGAAAACTTAAAAAAAAAATATATAAAATGTAAGATCAAATTTATAGTGTATAAAAGAAATATTTAAATTTTATTATTTCCTCTTACTCCTAGTAAGAGGTAGTATGGTAATCATGTCAAATTTTCAATATCGAGTTTTAAACGGAAATATCCGTTTTGAGGTCTACTGAGTCCAAAAAAAGTAGTTTTGACAAAATGGTCTGTGTGTGTGTGTATGTATGTATGTGAACAGCATAGCTCAAAAATGAAAAACCGTAGAAAGTTCAAACATGATATTCCATTTAGGTATCACCATGAGTATCTGTCAAAATTCCTCAACCGGAAGTACCACTTTATTAGTTTTTTTTTTTTTACGTTTTAGCGATTTTCTCAAAATTAGCTCCGACGATTTTCTTTAAACTTGGTGTATCAACTACGAAGAGCTACAACTTTATTTGAAACATTTCTCCGGGAAAATTCCTCTAAGGGTACTTTTGATGAAGGAGTGGGGTTATGGCTTGCTCTAAAGTGTTATTGCAGTTAACTGTACATTTCCGTCTTCTAAATAATGTTATTTGGAATTAAATAGTTTGTTGAAATTTCAAGTTTAACAAAAATCGGATGACCGGAAGTGCGTTTACTTTACCACTTTACTAAATGATTTTTTACTTTTTCAAGATTTTCTCAAAAATGGCTTCGACGACTTTCTTGAAACTTCCTATATAAACTACATATACAAGGATCCACAACTTTTATTTAAAACTTTTCTCTGGGAAAATTCATTTAAGGGCACTTTTAGGGGAGGGGTGGGGTTATTTTTTCTCAAAAGTGGTATCACAGTTGATTATACAATTCTCATTCAAACAAAATTAATTATAAATAAATAGATGGCCAAAATTCCGAGTTTTAAGAAATTTAGTTAACCGGAAGTGCGCTTTTACTGAATAGTTTTGTCAGTTTTCGACGAATTTCATTAAATTTGTTACACTTACTATAAAATTTGTCAATTATAATTTTGAAAACTGTGGTAAGAGAAAGTTGTGTGAGTGTTTCACACCAGATTTTTTTTCTTCTTTAAATTTTCTATTCATGGTTTGATTTTATATGAATATAATTTCCATTATCTCTATTTACGAGTATATTAATTACGTTGTGTATCATTTATCAAATGTCAACTTCGCTATGTTTTATGCAAACTTCAGTCAAATAAATAAAAAAAAACAATTTATTTCAAATTCTAAAAACTGAGTTACAAATGTCGAGGGCTTAAATATTAAATAGTTTCAACGCCTTTAAAATCATTAAGAAATGACTCTTAAGAAACCACATTCTATACTGGAGATGCATTGTGGGGATGGGGCGTAGGATCTCGTAAAACATAAAGAGAAAGGTGACCAAGGAAGATCACTGACAAGGTCATAGGGCATTGATCTGATTAGTTAGCATCATCGGCAAGACTATTACTTTAACTATGGGATCCAAGTTGTTGGAAACGGGCAATAAAAGATGATACAAACCCTCAAAGATGATACAACTAAAAGATGAATACAGCTTTTTTTCTTGATGAAATTAAGCATTTTACTTGCAGGCACGGGAAATTTGGTGCTATCTTGGGAATTAAAGAACCCTCTCAGACGTTATACAATTGACACAGAGCTGATGTGATTGTCCATCGGACCCCTTGGGAGGACCATAAATTAGAATATTCTCAAGACCTAGAATTTTGAAAATTTTGTCATGATTTTAACGTAAATGGCGCCGAAGATATTCTTGAACTTTGGTTACATAGTATTATACTCACTTTAAAATTATTACGTTTATTTGAAATATTTTGTATTTGAGAGGTTCAGGAGAAAGCTGTCAAACCTTAGGCTATCCACCACCTATACAGAGCCTCATCAGATTATGTATGGTCAACTTACCTGAAACAAAACATCTATGAGTACTTAAGGAAACTAAATATTTAATATAAATTTGAACATTTAATAAACATTGGTCAGTCGGATCTATGACAATTATAAGAGAAAGACATGAAAGTGCTGCACCCCAGGATTTCATTTTATTGTCGCTATAGATGGTTTAATAGTCATTTAAATTTTTGGTGGTAAGTAACAGACTATTTCGTACCATTATAACAATACAATGGTCAGATACTTATGAAATATATTTTCATTCAATTTAATAAATATTCTTATGCTCTGCAAAAGTTATTCATGACAGAAACACCAAAATGCAATTTGACGACGAATATTGAATATTAATGTCGCTAATTGCTAAATTGTTCGAAACAGTTAATTAGTAAATTACTAAGAGGTGGAGCTTCACATTTGATTCTTTGTTTTAAGACCTACTTGAATATATAATTGATATTGTCACTCCACCACTTCTACAAACCCCGACAAAAAAACTTTACTTCTAATCTTCCATTTATCGATTTTTACTTTCTCTTACTCCTCCTCCTAGTAAAAGGTATTGTAATCGTGTCAAATTTTCGGTATCGAGTTTTCACCGGAAATATCCGTTTTAAGGTCCCCTGAGTCCAAAAAAGTGGTTTTTAGGAAATGGTCTCGTGTGTGTGTGTGTGTGTGTGTGTGTATGTGAGTGTATGTATGTGAACTGCATAGCTCAAAAACGAAAAACCGTAGAAAGTTGGAACTTGATATTACGTTTAGGTATCACCCTGGAATCTGATAGTACGTTACCTGTCAAAATTCCTCAACCAGAAGTACCATTTACTAGTTGTTTTTTTTTACGTTTTTGCGATTTTCTCAAAAATGGCCTCCGACGATTTTCTTTAAACTTGGTATATCAACTACATATACAAAGAGCTACAACTTTTAATTGATAATTTCTCAGGGATAATTATTCATTTAACGGCACTTCCGGGGAAGGGTGAGGTGGGGTTAGGTTTTCATCTAAAGTGCTATTTCATATTTATTAGACAATTCTGCCTTCTTAATAATGTTAATTAGAATTAAATATATTGCCGAAATTCCGAGTTTGAAAAAATCGGATAACCGAAAGTGCGTTTATTTTAAAAACTTTAGTAAATGATTTCGTCACTTTGTCGCGATTTTCTCAAAAATGGTTCCGACGATTTCTTGAAACATCGTGTATAAACCAAACATGCAATGATCTACATCTTTTATTTAAAAATTTTCTCTGGGAAAATTCATTTAAGGGCACTTTTAGGGGAGGGGTGGGGTTACAGCTTCCTCTAAATTGATATCATAGTTGATTATACAATTTGATCATCCAAACAAAATTAATTAGAAATAAATAGATGGCCAAAATTCCGTGTTTTAAGAGGTTAGTAAACCGGAAGTGGGCTTTTACTGAACTTTTTTTTCCAATTTTCGATGAATTTCATTAAATTTGGTATACTAACTATAACATTTGTCAATTATAATTTTGAGAACAGGAGTAAGAGAAAGTTGTGTGAGTGTTTCACACAAGATTTTTTTTTTTTCTCTTTTTCAACTTGAAATTACTATAACATACTTTTTTTAATCGTGGAAATCCATCATTTTGAATTGTCCTTATTTTGATGATTAGAGGAAGTATTTGTATCGTGTCAAATTTTAGACAATGAGTTTTCAAATTTTCTAAAATACACGTTCTGAGGACCTCTGAGTAAGAAAAAAATGTTTTTAGCGGGAAGGTCTTTGGGTGTGAGTGTGTGAGCGCGTGTGTGTGTGTGTATTTTCTTCTAAGTTTCTACTCCGGAACAATAGTATGGTTCTCCCATATTATAATAATAATAATAATAATAATAATAATAATAATAATAATAATAATAATAATAATAATAATAATAATAATAAGCGCGAGGGTGATGGTCATCCTGTCCTTGTCACGCATCTATTGTACATGGACGATCTGAAGATATATGCAGGCAGAGGAAGTCACCTGCAGTCACAGCTAAATATAGTCAAGCGTTTCTCCAAGGATATAGGCATGAGTTTCGGGTTGGAGAAATGCCGAACTCAGACACTTATCAGAGGCAATGTGGTGCCAACCGGGTGTACTCTGGAAGATGGGGCCGAGATTGAGGCAATGGCTGAAACTGGTGTGTACAAATACCTCGGCCTGGTTCAGGCGAAAGGTATAGACCACACAGCCGTTAAAGGTGTCCTCCGGAAGCAGTTTGCTGGGAGATTAAAGGCAGTGTGTGGTACGGGCTTGGAAAGTAAAAGCCTCATCAGGGCCATCAACTGTTATTGTGTTTCACTTTTGGTATATTCTTTCGGAATAATCAAGTGGTCCCGTACTGGCATAGAAGGCTAACAGAGGTTGGTTCGAACCACATTAACTACATTCCGTAAGCATCACCCACGGTCAGCAGTGGAGCGTATCGTTCTCCCCCGCTCGGAGGGTGGACGGGGAGTTATTGAGCTGCAGCAACTGCACGACTGCCAGATAGCCAGAATGCAGGCGTACTTCCAAAGTAGGAATGCAGTGCCATTAATCGAGGCAATAATTAATGCGGACAGGAAGTATACGCCATTGAACCTCTCCAGGGCGCCAGATAACGCAGAAGAAAACCCCCTCGTTCGAGTTCGCGAACTGGTGTGCGACTGGAAAAATAAACCATTGCACGGCCAATTCCCAACCATGTTGGACAATCAAGCCGTGGACAAACAAGCATCAGTCGCATGGCTAATGGAGGGCAGATTGTCCGCAGAGACGGAAGGATTCATGTTGGCTATCCAGGACCAGGTCATCCCGACTAGGTATTATCTTGCTAGAATTGTAGGGGGACCCAAACGTGCAAGATGTAAGTTGTAGATTATGTGGGACCTCTACAGAGACGATACACCATCTGATTTCTGCGTGCCCTGCAATGGCTCAGCACGAGTACCTGAAGCGGCATAATAATGTGGCCAAAATAGTACACAGTGCGCTAGCTAGGCAGGTAGGTCTTCTGCCTAACGCCTCGCCATATTATTTGTACTCCCCTGATAGAGTTCTGGAAAGTGACCGTCATCTGCTATATTGGGACCGTACAGTATTGTCAGATAGGTTAGTTGCGCACAACCGACCGGACATAATATGGCACGACAAGCAAACCCGGAAGGTGTGCCTTGTGGACGTGGCTATCCCCAACTCTAATAATCTGACTTCCTCCTACGAAGAGAAGCGTAGGAAATACTGTGAGCTCGCCCAGGTGATTCTATCCCAGTGGAGGCAGGTAGATCAGGTAGACATGCTACCTATTATTATTTCTGCACAAGGTCTAGTCCCCCATACACTTCATACAAGTCTAGCCAAGCTAGGCCTAAACGGGGGAATAATTAAGGTGATGCAGCAAGCTGTAATCCTGAGCACCTGTCATATTGTAAGAACTGCCCTGGGTCAACCGGAATGAGTCAATCTTGTTTGTATTTATGTGTGCATGTATTTATGTATGTAAGGTGTATGTAGTTATGTAAAATGTATATGTGTACAGATATGTGTGTATGTACATGTGTGTACGCATGTTTGTGTTTGTATATGTATATATGTATATGCACGGACGTGTACGCATATGTACATGTGTGTGTGTGTGGTGTGTCTGTATTTGCGTGTTTATGTGTGTGTGTGTGTGTCTGTGTACATTTATATTTTTATAAAATATAGGCAAAAATATGGATTTTTGGTTCGCCTCTTGCCATTGGCCGCGGTTAACTAATATTTTTCTGGGGTGTTTCCACACTCCGTGGTAATAATAAATAATAATAATAATAATAGTAGTACTTTATTGAATATCATAATACAATGAATAAGCAATACAATTTACAAAGTACTTTACGGCTTGGATTGAACCGTCAGCCGGGAGTCATTCATATCTATGCCAAATATAATAAAAATAAAGTTAAATAGAGAAAGTAAAAATATAAATATATAAATGCTGAGAATAAAAAATAATGAAACCACAAAATAGAAGTTATTTTATAGGTAAAATTACGTGAAATAAGGAACAAAAGAAAATAAATAAATAAATAAATAAAATTCCACAAAATTGTTTCTAACTTATAAAAAAAAAAAGAACTTTAAAAAGTTAAAGTTAATAAATCCTTACATAAGAAGAAACAGAAAAATCAGTCAAAAAATAATACAGAAATGAAGGAAATATTCTTTTCAGTTTCCCTGAATTATTTGAACGTAATCTTTTTAACTTAATCCTAAAAATATAATTAAAAATTCTGTTTTCCAAAAGATATAATTATTTAATTAAGTATAAAATTATTTTTTCTAACTACAATTTTAATAATAAATTCTTCTTTCCTACTTAGAAAACATAATTAGAAAATCAGCCTTATCCTGTCTATGTATTTATTTATATCTGAATTCAATAAAAAAAAATATATAAAAAAAATTTGAATTTATAAATATAAATTTATAATTTTCAATAATAATACTACTTTAAAATTTACAGTTAAGTAGTATCGCGGAGCATATTTTATAAATAGTAAAACCAAAAATTGTTGATAAACTAATAGGTCGAGGAACAGTATAGAAACAATAAATTTCACTATCTATTTTCGCAACCAAAATTCATTTTTGTTCCAACCATTCTTTTTTTCATTAAATCATTATATAAAGATAAATGAAGAAAATAATCACTAACAAATAAGACAGTTTTGCTTATTTAAACATAAGATTATATTTTAATGCTTCTTTGTCAAAAATATATACCTATAATTTTCTTCTAACCCATCAAATAGCTTATTCTGAAATAACTCCGGAAATAACACTAATCAGAACGTTTATACTGTGTATTAAAGTACATTATTCAAACTCAATCTCCCATATAAAAATATACTAAGACATTAAAAGCATTCCTAAAAATTTCCAAAATTTACAGAGCATCAATTAATTCCGGAAGTGTGATATAAATTTACACGGTCACTATAAGAGAATATAAAGGACATTTTCCACACTGGGGATCTACCAGAATACATATTTTGGTGAAAAATTTAATTCCCGAGAATCTGATATAAACATAATACAGTAAACTCCCGATTATCCGGGATAATGGTGGTGTGGAGAGGCGGCACGGATAATCGAAAAACACGGATAATCCGACACTATAATTATTTATTTCGAAAATATAACATATTATACATTTCTAAGGCAGATAATTATTTTAACATGTTTAATGCTCATTATTATTTTAAAAAAATCTGTGATTTTGGTTTGCTTTCAGGAATCTTTTAATGATTTTTTTTTTTATTATCAGTTCGAATTTTTCTAAATGCTATTATGTCGTTATATTCGAATTCCCATTGGTCGATGCATAAACATAAAAGCGAGCAAATATGTCTTTAAAAAATACATATACACATAATTCTTCTTCTTCTTCTTAATCATTCCTCGTTTACCTTTCAGTGTCGAGGTGCCTTCACTAAAGCATTCCAACTATCCCTATATCCTCAGTCAACTTTCTATTCCTTCTCCAATCCAAGTTCTTCTTTTTGAAATCCTCTCTCACTATCCCTTCCCATGTAGTGCGCGGTCTGCCCCTGCCTCTTTGACCCTGCATCTTAGCCTCAAAACAAGTTCTCGCTATACGGCCTGCGTCCATCCTCATCATGTGCCCAAACCATCTTAGCCTGTGTTCTCTCAGCAGCTCATCCACCGGCCCGACATTTAGATTAGACCTTATTGTAGAATTTCTTATTCTATCTCTCCTCATCTTTCCCTCTATTTTTCGGAGGAAACGCATTTCGGCTACCTGTACCTGGCGCTGTGTTTAGAAGTTAGAGCCCATGATTCGCTGCCGTAGGTTAGAATTGGGAGATAAGTATTTTTAAAAACCGTTATTTTCGTGCCCTTCGTTATTTCCATTTTAATAATAAATCCTTTCTTAAGGGCACTGAACATTCTACCTGCTGTAGCCACTCTTCCGTTAATTTCTCCGTGGATTCGGCCTTGTTCATTGATGTTTACTCCCAAATATTTAAAATCAGCAACTTGCTCCAACATAACATTCCTGATATATACATATAATTATTTTTTTAAATTAAATTCATGCACGGATAATCCGCAAACCGGATAATCCGCACACCGATAATCGGGAGTTTACTGTACTTCCTAGAATGCAAGTAATATAGCATAGAAACACAATACTCCATACCCAAATAAAACAAGAAAATCTTATAAATTTAATCATATTTTATTATTTTCTTAATGGAATTTCTTTTGATTAAAAAAAACAAGAACGATTTTTTAAGCATCCCTTTCCTTCTCAACCGGAAGTTCGACTGCGGAGAATTTGGAAAAAAATAAATTGTATTTTACTTTAATTTGGCGCTCAGGTGTATTTTGTGATACTTCAGGTTTCCATTCTCGGTCTTGGCCTTGGATATTAATTGATTATTAATACTGATAAATGTAAATGTAATGATGTTTTCTATTACCCGCATCCGTCCATGACACCTGGATCTGTGGATGGACCTCAAAAATAGGCATTGCTTTACTTATTTACGTTAACCATCTAGATTTTTATTCAATTTTTTTTTCCATAAATCATAGCAAATAATTGTAATCTGTTACCAGCTAGCCCGCAAGGGGTATCTGTTGCATGCAGTTACTTGGGCAGTAGCACGCCACGGGTTACCACAGCTCAGTACTCTATGCATTTCGTCAGAACAGTACAAAGTACACTTAAACTACATACACGCTACACTTTACAGACAAGGACAACACACAGTACACAAATGGGGTATCCGCCCTAGCTAATTGGTATAAACCAAGGGATTAGCTCAGTGGTAGCAGCTGGACTAGCAACGCGGAGGTCCCGGGTTCGAATCCAGCATGCTGCCCTTAGATTTTCTCTTCCTAGGAGCCTCTACAACTCACAGCACGTGATGAGCAGTGTTGTCCATAGCTAGAGAACACTGCTTGGAAGCCGGCAGTGCACTGAGAAGACTAGATCTTTCAGGTCGCAGTGCGGTAATCCCCTAAAACAATCTAGATCTACTACCAGCTAAATTGTAAATGATAAATTAAAAAGAATAATTAAAATTTAATTTTAACGACATGGTACTATACATGAATGTTCGCCCCTTTTCCATCGTCATCATCATCATCATCATTAATAATGATTTAAACAACAATTCTAATAACAGTAAATTTTGCACAGTTATTTCTAAATATACCTGAATAATGAAAATTTGAATTGCCGCCAATAAAATCAAATTTATATCGACCTTTGAAGCAATTAGAAAGAAAATACTTTAACACAATTATAATTGGACAAGAATAAGTTATATATATATATATTTTATTAATCATTTATTTATTTTATTGAAATCATAAAATATAATTATTGTTTTAAATATAAATTTGCAACAGATTTTAAATAAATTGCATCTTATATCATTTTGTTTGTTTTTATTTTATTAATTAAATCTAAAAATGGAAATTACGTATTTGCTATAAATTATTTGCAAAGTTTATGAATTTAATGGATTTGACAGAAATGAAAATATAATTATAAGATTCATTTAAAAAAATTGTCCATCACTGGGCAGAGAGTTGTAGAAGCTCCTAAGAAGTGAAAAATCTAAGGGCAGCACAGCTGGACTCGAACCCGGGACCTCCGCTTGGGAGTCCATTGCACCAGTGAATTAATAGTTTTGCGGTACCTCGCTTTCTATTTTGGAAGAATAGAATTTTTCTCGAATGTCTTTCGACAAGAAGTAAGCCATCGTTTGGCACTCTAGAACTCTTTGTGGAAGTTCCAAGTAAGTAAAATATTGACTATTCCTTCTGGCAACTTTACGTCCAACCACCGGCTAGATGCCCTCGAAGGTGGCGCTAGCAAACATATATTATTAACAATAATTAATACGTAAAGGAATAGCGACCCTTTCCTTTTACATACTACCTTAGTCCTTAAGTCACATTTCTTTAACCATTACTTGCTAGTATTGGTTGAATAATCCGTATCTCCGTAATAATCCGTAAGGAGTCAAGCGTATGTCCCTCAAAAAAACCTTTTCCTGTATACTATATGAAATGTACATCACAGATTGCCCAAACCATCAAAAAAACTATCACTTATATCAAGGTTGAGGATGTATTGCGCCTTTCATCAAATATTGGGACGTTAATATCCCAAAGAAATACATAAAACTAGCTCACTAATTGCTTGACTACCTCAACCACAAATTGAAGTAATTAAAGAATATATATTTCATAGCAGCGAACAATGTTAAGTCCAAAAAATGATAAAGTAGCAACCTAAACTAGCTCACCAATTTAATGAGAATATCAAACAAGTGAGAAATTAAATGAAAGCAAAACGCCAGTACTAATATTTACTCTAAGAAGAATTACTTCCTCACCCCTATATTCCAATCAAATTTCACTTCCAATCTCAGATATCGTCCGCTAACATATACTTCATACTTGGAACTTGCAGACCGCCAAGCCTATGTATATTGTTACACTGAGTTCGATACTCGATCTTGGCGTTGGATTGTAGTTGATTCATTAATACGAATAATAAATAGTAAAATTATAATACGTTGATAGCGCCACCTTCCAGGGCATCTACATGCCCTACCCGTGGTTGGACGTAAAGCTGCCAGAAGGAATAGTCAATAATTTTACTTACTTGGAACTTCCACAAACGAATTAAAGTATGCCAGATAAACATTTAATACGGACAACTGAAACGACCCAAAGAGAACAAATAAAAACTATTTAAAAAAAAAAAAAAAAACTAATATATACATCAATCCCTTATAAATCGATTTGGGAAAACGGCCAATGAACTGTGGGGTTCAACCAAGCGTACCAACCGTATCTAAACCCTACATTTCTAAATCCGCCTAACAATAGTCCAACGTTCCCTATTAAATATCAGATCAAAACCACCTGTATGTCCCCCTTTCCTAACTTAAGAAACGAAGCTCTTCTGTAAGAAATTTCACAGAATCTATCCTAACAGTTTAATCCTCCGTCGCCATTCATGCTGTATCCTTTCCAACCAATCCCAGACGGTCCTCTTATAGCCAGCAGCCTTGTCACATCTGCTTTGCTGCTAGTGATAATGATTTACATATATTATGTAATTTGTAGTGCAAACCCGGGTGTATTTAATTTTTTTTTTTTTTAATTTTGTACAATTTTTTAGTTTTACGATTTGTAAGCAATATCATCATATTAAATGCACAAACTAAGTAAAGTAAAGTAAAGTAATGCCTATTTTTTCAGGCGGGCGTCAACTACCAAATTAAGTATCGTGGACGGGGGCGGAAGCACCTACTTACTATTAACATTTTTTAAACAAATATAAAATTTAGTTATACGCTGGACTCGAACTGGGGTTCTCCCACTTACAAGTCCACGCTCATAACCACTACACCAACACCCGCCCCTAAATGCACAAACTATTGACTATATAAAGTTTAAAACTGGAAAAAAGTAGTTGGTGTAAGAGAATTCGTTTTCATGGAATTAATATAAAAAAATTTATAATAAACTCTATATTAAAATTATTAATGTAAACTAAATTAAAATACTTTATTTAAATTCAATAAAAAGGGCACCAACAACAGTTCTTTTTAAGTAAAGATAAATGGTTTTAAACATCAAGAGATTGTAAAGATTGCCTAGGTGAGAACCGCCAAAAAAAGGAATACAATTAAATAAAAGTAAAAATATTTTTCTTTTAAATCGTTATATTTGATGTTATAAAAATGTTGAAATTATTATTAGACTATCTTCAAAATAGATTTTAAACTGAAGAATTTTTTTTATTTAAATTTAAAATTACTTTGTTACTAAATAAAGAACAAATTAATTGATATCAAACATATATAAATATACTTTCACTTTAAACGTTCAAAGTGTTCAAAAAAAAAAATTGAAATGAACCCTTTTCTAATACCATTTAGAGAAAGTATATTTTAGATAATATAGATTAAATAAATAGGCTGTTTATGTATACCACTCAGTTTATTAAATATTCTTTTAGATAGAACTATTTAAATAAAGATAATAAATTCCCCACTTTTTTTTGTTGACAATAATCATTATTCATCAACAACTGGTTAATTTGTTATAGGCGATCAGGCGTCGCATGTCGTTGGGATACTCTGCCGCATATGCGGCCGTGAAACGGAAACTCCAGCCCATGTGCTGGGAAGCTGCCCCAACAGCATGTTGCTTGTGACCTGGCAGCACCACGTCATTAAGAGGAGTATCATTGAGCTTTTGCAAGAGAAAGGTTACGCGTGCCGTGAAGAGTTATACTGTGTGGACGCACACATAGTAGCGTTTGACAGCAAAGGTGAAACTGCGTTGATCTTGGACCCCAAAGTGAGGTTTAAAGGCAATGAACCCAATCAAGCAGAACTCATCAACGATGAAAAAAGAAGGGCATCTACGAATAATGTGTGCCCTTCCTGCAAGAGAAGTTCAGAGTAGAGATCGGGGAACGGGGATTCAAGGTCTATGGACTTTGGTTTGATTCCAGGGGAATGATCCCAAAAAATACTCTACCTTTCTTCGACGATGTCGGAAAGAAACTGATGGTGATCGCAGAGCAAATAATCATTGACTTCTCTCGGTATAATTCATAACCACATATATATGGTTCATGACTCTGGTGATTGAATGTGTTTGTTTTACCAGAACTACTGTTTTTTGTAGTATTGACACGAATCCAACGAATCGAATTGTTAATTGCTTTTATGACTGCCTCACCAATATTCCAGTTCTTTTGCTGATTTAATGGATGTGATCTTGATTGATCAGTACGCTGTGTCATTGCTACTCAATTTAGTTGAGCAGCATCGCCGTTCCAGCTGGATGGTGTATATCACTTTTGAACATAATTTTCCTTTGATGAGTTGAAATTCTAAGCAGTTTCAAAACTGAAATTATCAATTTCAAATATATGTTTCAATTTTCAATGCAAGATTTAGTAACATTTGTTTCAATAGAATATTTTTCCGGTCTAATTTTGTTTTTTTTTTTATTCACTTCCTTTTACTCCTAGCAAAATCCTGTCAAACTTTCTCCGAAAATACATTTTTTGAGGTAGCCTCAAAATGTTTTTTGTACGTGTATGTGAACAAAATATCTCAAAAACAAAAAAATCGCTGGAAGCCCACAAAACTTAGTATTCCGTTTAGGTACTACCCACCTTATCTGGACACGAAGATTTCGGACGACAAACGGAAGTACGAATAAACTTTTCTTTTTTTTTTTTTATTTTTTTTTTTTGGATTTTCTCAAAAATGGTCCCAACGATTTTCTTTAAATTTCCTATATTATCTACACATGTAAATATCTTCACTTTAATTTGAGACGGTTTCCCGGGGGAAAATTAATTTTTTTGAGACTTCTGAAAGAGTTATGTTTTCCTCTAATTTACCACAAATCTATATAATATTAATGTGCGGAAGTGGCGGGTGTTGGTGTAGTGGTTATAAGCATGGACTTGTAAGTGGGAGGTACTAATATAATGGAGTTGTTGAGGAGAGAAATTGGATTTGATTGAATAAACGAGATATGAAGACACTAAAATAATGTACCTATAAGTTTACACAAACTGCACTGGACTTTGTAATGATTTTGATAGAATAAAAGGTGGGAGTAGAGATATGACACAACGCGATGTATGGTTGAATCTGATAGATATCCTCTAGATAGATTCCCACTGGCTTATATACACAGGTTCTCCCACTCTAGCCTGCTTAAGTCAGAGAGTACCAGAGAGGGCCTGTCTTCTCTCTCTTGCTATTACAGTACGAAAAATGTTAACAGTAAAGTAGCTGCTTCCGGCCCCGTCCAAGACACCTAATTTGGTAGTTGGACGTTAAGCCCGCCTGAAAAAATAGGCATTACTTTACTTTACTTGATTAATGTGCGGAAAATAATATAACCCTTGCTAGGGAAGGTAGACCAGATATGATTAAAAGAATCAACCAAAAAAAGATCAAACAATTAAATAATTCAATTTATTTAAACATCAGAAAGAAGGGTCCAGAATTTTGGAACATCTCAAATGGTCCACACAGAGCTAAATAAAAATAGGCTTGAAAGTTAACTAACTGGGCCAAATACGGCCAGACACTATAATTTTTATTGTGGCCATTTTTAATAGGCTTGACAATTTTTTTTTTAAATTCTTTAAAAAATTATAACTTGCGGAAAAGCTAAGTAAATAGACTAAACCTTGTCTGTAAAGGAGAAAATCATCCTGCGCACATTTTATGAGATACATGATGTGGGGGTTACATATATGGAAGGAATATTGATGCAAATTAATGAGATGATTGATGTATTATGATGAGATGCGAGAAGGGACTGGAATTTGCGGTAACAGATTTGAATTAAGTTTTATAATAGGTTTGGGTTAGAGAAGTTGGGTTAAATAGATAAATAAACTAGAAGTAAAACTGAACACTGTATAATAGAAAAGTAGCACAAACTGCCTGGACTTTACACTAAAATATATAAAAAGGTGAGAGGTAAAGAGATAAGTTGATGTCGCGTTGTGACTGCTGTGTGAACCCTGCTGCAAGACTGTCGGTAAACCCCCTCTCCTATGGCTGGCACAGCTGTATTTAAACAGTTTTTCCCATTCTAGTCTGGCCTAAACTAGAGAGTGATCCTCTCTCTGTTTTGGATCCATCTCTTCGGATCCTATTACAGTTTGAATGGATAAATGGAATTAGGAAGTAGAAAGGTGGGATAGTCATGTTAGAAAAGTATTAAGGAATATTGGTATTAAGCGAAGTATTTTGGATTGAAGAGTTTCTAGATAATAGAAGTTGGATAGCTTAATTGAGTCCCCCTAATATCCAAATTGTTTTCGACAGTAGACTGTAGATAAAGCATCTTGGTAATTAAAGTTAGTGTCGTGCAAATTTTCTAGTGTTCACTTCAGTAGGCAGAAACGTGGGTTTTTTAATTTGTCATTTGTCATTTTAGTCTTAATTTGGTTTCCAGACCAGACCAGAACGTAATATAAGACTTTTGAGATAAAATTACATCGTATACTGTCTGCAGAAATGCCTGTCCATCGGGTCAATACTAATAAGGTATAAACAGTTTTAGATTTAATCCTATTGCCCCAGAATTTGGGTTTAGTCTGCTAGCAACCTGGTCTGCTATGAGATCTGACTGGCAGTAAAAAAAGAGAAGTTAAGTATAGAAAATAGAAGTTTTCATCATTCATGCTCTGGCCGCTAAAAGATATCAACTAGTTAATTCTAGTATAAATAAGTGGAGCAGTATACTGCAAATTTTTGTATATAGTTTTCTTAAAAAAATATCAGTAGAGTAAAGATATAATAAATAGTAATGGTTTAAAAAGTAAATAATGATAATTATAATGTTCACTAAATAAATGGTTCAGTGAATATAACTTTCAATTATTCTATTTACAAATTATCAAATTGGATAATTGTTTTGCGTGACACTAAAAGATGATGAATGGCATGTAATAAGTGTATGAACTTGTGATAATGTATGTAGAAATCAGTGTATACAGTTTATTTTGTTTTTATTTCGTTACTTGGTGTTTGCGTTAGTTTTGTATGTTTTTTGTTTATTATTATTATTATTATTATTATTATTATTATTATTATTATTATTATTATAATTATTATTATTAATAAAATGTATTACAGCACATTATGATTGCAATATAATTGAAGGTGTAAATACATTGTTTAATGTTTAATGGTCAGAGTTACTGATGGAGCAGGACAGTGAAACGAGGTGGGAGAATGTTTGAACGGTATACCAATAAGGGGGAGAGCTGGAGTGCAGGGAATTTGAGACCGGTTTGTAGGTAGTGCCTGCAGTGGAGTTCAGTACAGTGGCTGTACCGAAGAGCAGGCCCGGTCGCCGGGGCTACTGTCCTCATCTCTTCCATAGGTCAAGGCTAAGACAGCCACCAACACTACCGCACTTCTTCCTAAACTAGCAATACTATGGTGCTGTTAGTTAAGGTGAAGGTGGTGCGAACGCAACAATAACCCTGTGTGCGCAAATTGTCAGCACTCACTTCTTTACTAAAGTCAATTAAACAACTCATTTCTTTGGCCAGTTCTACTTCTACTCCCTTTTCTACGCCACTAACATCATATTACTCCTTTACTAGGAATACAGGCTCGCCACAACAAATATACCACCATTTAAAATGGAATGCAAACACCATTTAGAAATTGCAATACCAGCAACAACTATTACAGACTGTATATTGCTTATAGTTTTTCCTAGTATAGCGGCAGCCTCTTTTATTTAAAAAAAAAAATATTTTCATACGTTTGCGCAACACAGAAAAGAGACCTCACTTGATATCTAATGCTGATATTTGATGCTTGCTTTTCTAATTAAAATATATCGATTTTTACTATAGTTGTTGTGGTTGGTTTCGCAGAGCTGGAAAGCATCAGAGATATTTTCCGTGATAGCCAAGCAGGGTATATAGTTCGCTTTTTAAAAGGCTGGTGTCAATTACCAAAGTGAATCTCCTTCAAAAACGTAATTTAAGTTACACATCTCCACTTGTTGAATGTTTCCATTTCTAAAAGGAACATTTTGCGTAAAAAACATGCGCCCCCCTTTTAACCTAGTTAGGCCCTGACAAAAACACTTTTTAAAACTAGTGTATCAACTAAATTTGCTCTGTGCATGACTATGTTATCACAGTGTTTTGACAAAATCATCCTGGTGAAAGGCGAACGTTCGAAACCGATCGATGACCACAAAAGAAGCAGGCTATCATGTACTTTGAATTCACATTGTATCGGCGAGGAGAATATTAATGATTGGCATCAATTATTGACTATATGTAAATATATCTCCACATATTTATTCTTACACAACTCCAGGTATCGGATCAGGCAATCATCCTCAAGCACTTAATTTCTAGAACTCCATAACTTTAATGATTAATTCTATATTGTGAAAATGACAAAGGTTATTCAGATATAGTTGTTATATATTAGTCAATTAACGAAATAATTTAAATTGTAATAGAATTAGTTGAAAACAATTAAAATTAAAAAAATTAAAAATGATTGACAAATTACAAAAATATAATATTACAATTTTTTGTTATTTATTATTTTATTGAAAATATATAACTGCAGATATAAAATTGCAGCTGCAATAGTATAAAATAGTATGATGACATTGACATGATAGAAGTTAGCCACTGGTGGCTATTTAAAGTGACTATTATTTTTTTTAAAACCAAGAGTCCTCAAAACATACGAGTATATTATTATTAAACCTGGGTGCCTATCGGCCTGGGACCTAATCCTACGTGGCTTTTGCCCCCCCCCCCAAATCATCCCTCTAATTAATCTTCCCCGTAGTCCCGGGAGAGTGATGCCCTCCCAAATACACGAAACCTAGTACCAGCGAAACGGGGACACTGATATAAATAGTGATACACCATTTCCATAACTCCAACATCACAATTCTGGGCATATGGGACAAGACATCCTCCCTATATTATGTAAATGACTAGACACCTATGTGTGCCCTGTCACTATACCCACCAACATCCTCAATCCTATCTTACTAAGGGACAGGAAGTAATCTGAAACCTCCTATTTAATCCCTTTGATAAATCATTTCCTCAAAACATATATTTCCGATAAAAACTCGATTTCAAAACCTAATACATTCGCAATACATTCTCTCTCATTAATAAAAGAAATAAATTGCTTCGTTAAAACTGATCAGAACTTTATTGGCTATGAGTTAACAAAGATCTTTCGGTTAGTGTGGCTCTACATATAGCTCCCGGTTTGATACACATTCATTAGCCATTCATACAAAGTCTCATTAGGTTTCTCTTAATTATAAACTCAACAAGTATTTATGAAATTAATGATGTTTGAAGTTAATTTATAATATGAAAATCTCTTATATATATTTAATAATTAATTTATTTAATCTAATGTATAGGGTTGGTGCAAAAATAATGCAGGTTTTTATATGCCAAAAAAAAAAATTATTATAATTTGTATAAAACTAAGATTATTTATTCAAAATATGTTCCATCATTATCAACACATAGTTGCCAACGTGTCAGAAGCATTTTTATTCCAGTTTCTAAAAAATCTTTATTTAAACTCTCAATAAACTCGCGGAAGGCATTTTCGGTTTCACTTCGGTCCCTAAAATTTTTTCCTCTTAAGAAGTCCAAATGTCTAAATAAGTGGAAGTCCGTCGGCGAGAGATCGGGGGAGTATGGAGGGTGCGGAAGTGTTTCATATTTCAATTCCTGAAGTTTCCTGAGAGTTGGCATTGCGATATGTGGCCTGGCGTTATCGTGAAGAAGAATTGGTCCTTTCCGATTCACCAATGCTGGACAAACATTTTGCAATTTCCTATGCATTTTGTCAATTTCTTGACAATATGTTTCAGCCGTGATTGTTTCGCCAGTATTTAGGAAGCTGTAATGAATAACACCTGCAGTAGACCACCACACTGTCACCATTACTTTTTTCGGGTGCAGGCTTGGTTTCGCGAAATGTTTTGGTGCTTCATCCTTGTCCAGCCACTGGCCTGACCGTCTCCTGTTGTCGTATTGGATCCATTTTTCACATGTCACGATTCGATTAAGAAATGGTTCATTTTGGTAGCGCAACAGAAGAGAATTGCAAATTTCAAAACGCCGATGTTTTTGGCTCTGGGTCAATTCGTGAGGTACCCACGTGTCGAGCTTTTTAACTTTACCAATTTGTTCGAGATGGCGAACGACTGTTGAGTGGTCAACACTAACTTCTCTCGCAAAGTCCCGAGTGGTTTTGCGAGGGTTATCTTCCACCAATGCCCTAAGATGGTCGTGATCAACAACAGAGGGCCTACCGCGACCTTCCTTGTCTTCGAGATCAAAATCTCCAACACGAAATTTTTGGAACCATCGCTGCACTGTACATTCACTGATGCTTCCTTCACCCCAAACAACATTGATGTTACGCGCAGTTTGAGCCGCACTTCGACCAAGTTTGAACTCGTAAAAATAAATTTGACGAAAATCTTGTTTTGACATGGTGAATATCGGAGGTCTTAACTCATACAAAATGGAACACAAACTAAACTGATATTTGAGGAAAAACAACATTAATAAACATTGTTTATAATCCATTACCTAGACTGGAGGATTATCTTTGTTTACTTGGCAAGCAGAAGTAAATAAAAGATGAAAGTTCAAAAACCTGCATTATATTTGCACCAACCCAATAATAAAAGCCTTGGCTTAACACTGAATTTAAAAATAGTGACTTTATTATTATAATTTATTAAGTATAAACACTTTTTTTTTTTTTAGAAAAAAAGCCTTTTCAAGGTTTTTTTTTTTCCGGCGCAATTGACTTCCGAAATCTTCTCAGTGCACTGCCTGCCTCTGGGCCATCAATGTCACTTCGGACAACGCAGCCCATAACTGGACAGTGAGCAATAAAGGCTATAATCATAGCTTACAGAAAATCTAACGTGTGCCATTACTGAGGTAATTCCATCCCAAGTTTTAATACTTGAAAAAGCAAACATTTTTTTTTTTTAAATTAGTACAAATTTATTACTTAATTAATTACAATAAACCTAATTAATGAAAACAAATTTTCCACCTAAAAATTTTCAAAAAAAAAAATATTCTGAAAATAAGATGAATTATTTTAAATAATAAATAACAGATTGCTATTATTATAATGATTATAACAACAATCTCTAAATATATTATAATAATGATTAACATATATTATGGTGGGCGTCTATTGTAATATAATGATAATAAAAAAATAAAAAATAAAAAGAGTATAAAGATCGCACCACTATTGTATAATACATAAATATAATATTTTACTAAGAGATCGTTTATAACAGATAAGGCGATATAGATAGGCAAACTGTTGGACATCGTTTATAGAAGATTAGTTGAATATTTAATAGCCGTGTGATGGTGATCAGAAAAGATTTGGTTCAAGCGAGAGAGGCAGAGAGATTATCATTGTTATAAAAATCATAAAATAGTGTTTGTTTTTTATGTGTGCGATGGTCGTTTTTTTTTTTTTTTTTTTTTTAATTTTAAGATTGACATCAGATTGCACAGAACCAAGTTACATAGTTCATGGTGGTGGCAAGTTGAAAAACAGCCTCAAATTAACTTACTCATGTACAAGTAACATCTACAACAGTTTGAGAATTTTTTTCTTGATTATAAAAATTACAAAGATATAAACTATAAAAGTGTTTTTTTTTTATTGTACATGAACCATACCCCAACTTTTTTAGAAAATATTATAAACTTCTAGAACATTACAATAATAGTAACTTTTATATAATCTTAGCTTCTATATATTCATTTATTTTTTGTGTTTTAGATCAACGACACAAGATATAAAAAAAAAAACATGTTTTTGAGCTATATTGTGAATCATGGATATTAGTTATTGCCACTAAGATCTTATAGATGTAAATCTATATAGTTTTTAATAAGTTTTTAGCTGTTTTTAGTTCTACTATGTACCTGAACAGATAACTACGAGATTCTAGGCTTGATGTGTACAGAGTTTGATGTGTACTAAAGCCAAATTAAAAATTAAACCGAAACTAAGGCTGCTAAAAAAAACAAACATTATAATCAGTAAACTTTAAGTTATACCCACTACATGATATTATGTTGCATTACAGAAAAATAATGTCAAAAAAAAAAAGAAAAAAAAAAAAAATTTATATCCATCTTAGTGCTGAAGACGAAGATTTTTTCGTTTTACTATAGTAATGAAGCAAGAGACATTACTTCTATCCATTACAATTTACCGACGACCAAAATATGCCTTATTCATTTCATCTGAAATATTTGGTAAAGAATTTAATCGTTCAAATTGTTCAATTTAAATTTTCAAAGTAAGATTCGCAACCCGAGCAGAAGCAAAGAAGAGTAAATTGCGATTATTAGTCTCTTGAGAAGACTCGAGAACTTATAGGTTACTCTGAGTTCAAAGTACTTCAGTTTCATAATATAATAAATGCATCACCAGAATTTCCATTTAGAGAAAATCAATTAAGTTTACAGAATGGGTTTTTCACGGTTCTTCTCGAAAATGGCTATAAATTAAAAAAAATATATATAATTATAGTAATACATGTAGGGGTAGTGAACCCCCCGGGACTCATCCACTCTAGCGGAGAGAAACAGCCCCTCTCGCACAGAGAGGAGAGGTTTGGCCAGTGGATATATATATATATGAGAGAGAGACAGTCAAGGATCATTTCTGTTCAATTCAGTCTTACACATCAGACATCATTCTGTTGATTCACACTCCGTACATATCATTTTAGCCACGTCAGTCTGTCAGTTCAGTTCAGTTCTAAATTCTAAAGTGTAAAGTCCCTGGCAGTCAGTTATATATATACACATATCAATTATATATCTTAAGCCAAATCTTAAGGTGTTTATCTATCATCATCAACAACCAACATCTCCTCACAACAGCCTTACATACATTGTTATTTGAAATATTTTATTGCAAAAATAATTTTAGGAGAGACCTAAAGAGGCAGTAGACCTCACTGAAATACCTCATCAGATTAATGTACGTTTCTACCACTTGATGGGAGTTGAGGAAAATCTAAATATCTAGTAAGAAATGACTAATCTCCCATCATACACCGAAGATCATGCACAGTTTGCAATGTTAAGAACAACTTGAACCATTTAATAATTTTTTGCCCAAATTACAAAGAGGTAAGAAAGAATCTGTTTGATTTGCTATACAGATACTTTAGAGACATCCTGCAGCTACGAAGGCATATTCTGTTTTCTAAAAATGTTTCCGTCTTTATTGCACTAACAGAAATGGTTGTTATCTTTCGGGCAGAGGTGGCAAAATGGCGGCCTGCGAAGGGTTTATATTCGGCCAGCGGCCCTTATCATTTCATTCCTATTTTTTTTTTTCAGAATTAATGTTTAAAACACCTTGTGGATTAAAGTAGAAAAAAAAAAAAAATCAATCTTCTAAAAAAAACTTTAAATTTAAATTGCCACAAAATGTTATTAAACTTTTATTAACTTGTTAAAAATTATAGCTTGTTATAAAAATAACTTGTTACATAAAATTTAAGATAAATTGAAAATATAACTTGTTATATAATTTGAATAGATACTAATGTAATCGTTTATGTTAAATTGTAAAAGCCAGGGAAAAATTTAAGGGCATTTATTTTAAATCTTTCTATTTTTACTTTCTCTTACTGTTTAAATGGAAATGATTGGATCGTATGAAATTATCGAAGTTGAGTTTTCACTTGAGGTTCCCTGAGATCGAAGAAAATGTTTTTTAGGTGAATGGTGTGTGTGTGAACAAAAACCCTAAAAAATAAAAAAACCTGCAAGAACCTTAATACTATATTCTGTCTTTAGTCCAATACCTCAGACACGAAGCTATCGTGTCAAAATATATCAGCCGAAAGTAGCCACTTTACTGAATTGGTTTGAGGTTCTTTTTTACTAAAATTTTCTCGAAACCTCCATTGCTTTATTTGGTATATACTAACTGCCCACACAGATAAGAACGTTTCTGTCGTTTTTGAAATATTTTTCCGTTAAAAATTGTTTTGTGGTACTTTTCAGCAGATTTAAATTTAATCTTTCGCTAAACGTTTTATTGGTTAAGACAGGGAATGCTGTGCCACAATTGATTACAGTAAAAAATAAAATCCGGTGTGAAACACTCACACAACTTTCTCTTACTCCAGTTCTCAAAATTATAATTGACAAATTTAATAGTTTGTGTACCAAAATTAATGAAATTTGTCGAAAACTGAAAAAAACTGTTCTTTAAAAGCGCATTTCCGGTTTACTGATTTCCATCAAACTCGGAATTTTAGCCACCTATTTATTTCTAATTAATTTTCTTTGGATGATAGAATTGTATAATCAACTATGATAGCACTTTAGAGAAAAACATAGCCCCACCCCTGCCACAAAAGTGCCCTTAAATGAATTTTCCCAGAGAAATGTTTAAAAAAAAAAATTATAGATCTTTGTATGTTTAGTTTATATAAGAAGTTTCAAGAAAGTCATCTGAGCTATTTTTGAGAAAATTGCGAAAAAGTGAAAAAAATCATTTAGTAAAGTGGTAAAGTAAACGCACTTTCGGTTATCCGACTTTTTTTAAACTCGGAATTTCAACAACATATGTAATTCTAATTAACATTATTTAGATGATAGAATTGTCTAATAAACTGAAATAGCAGTTAAGATAAAAACGTAACCCCACCCCTCCCCCAGAAGTGCCCTTAAATAAATTTTTCCGGAGAAATGTTACAAATTAAAGTTGTAGCTCTTTGTATATGTAGTTGATATAATAAGTTTAAAGAAAATCGTCGGAGCCTTTTTTGAGAAAATCGCATAAACGTAAAAAAAAACAACTAGTAAAGTGGTACTTCCGGTTGAGGAAGTTTGACAGATGACCCACTGTCGGATCCCATGGAGATAACTAAACGGAATATTAAGTTTGAACTTTCTACGATTTTTCTATTTTTGAGCTATACTGTTCACATACATACATACACACACACAGACCATTTGCTAAAAACCACTTTTTTGGACTCAGGGGATTTCAGAACGGATATTTCCGGTGAAAACTCAATATCGAAAATTTGACACGATTACAAATAGTTCCTCTTACTAGGAGTATGAGAAAGTAACAAGTATAACCCCTACCACCTTTTTTATGGCAAATCATACTTAAAGATTTGCAAACAGTGCACTTTTAAAGTTGCATATATTGATGTTAAAGAAAGCCATGTGAATATTTCAGATTTTTAAAGTCTGTGTTTTGTTTAACAGAAATTTAAAATTGAATTACGGCTCGCCACTAAAATATCTAGTTGGGTTAAATAATTAGGCGTGTAAACGAATAGAATATTGAACTGTAAAAATCTAATTGCATCATATACACAAAAGTCAAGTCACACTGATAATGTCTGAATTGCGGAATGCAGTATAAAATCCTGAATATATTTCATTTTTTTAATATCATCCTAAAAAAATTTATATTATATTTAATTTCAATTTTTCTTTTTTATTTTATAAAAAAATACAATGATTTCTTTAAGAGAATCATTCTTAAAATAACCTTTTTTTTTTAATGGCCTTAATTACTTCTTCATGGTCTATTTGTTTTCGTCATTTTCTTTTAATAGATCGCTTCTTAGGACAAACCATTAAGATGTACCTTGAAACCATTATAATTACAAAACATAAATAAACTAAAAATATTATTAATTATTCCGTTTGTTTTTTTTTTTGTTTTTGTTTTTTAATTCTTTTTTCCTGGGAATTACAATAGAAACGGACAGATAACTTTGGTAAACACAATTTAGATAATGACAGTTAAACTAGACAAAGCAAATGTATTAAAAAAAAAAAAAAAAAAAATAGAAAAAAATTAATTTTTATGTTTGCCATAAATGTTACTAATGATGTAAAGATGTGTTGTTCTCTTTAGGAATTACAATTAGAAACAATTATATGACAAATTTATTACGTATGGAAATAGAATTGAGAGTGAAAACTTTTATTATTATTATTATTATTATTATTATTTGTCTGTGGGGAAGGACCAAACCCTACGCTATCCAAAGACCCATTAGACCCATATAGCTACCCCAAGATAAACAACAACAAACCGGGTCTAGAATAAATATCCAGAGCGGGATCTAATCCATCTAAGATTCACCGCAGTCCGAATAAATCGGACAATAACCTTAAGGGGAAATAGCCTGAGCTCTTTCACAGACATCCTATTCCGATCAAATGTCCTGAACCTAATTTCCTCACAACCCAAGCAATCAGTCATAAGATGGATGGGTGTTTCCTCCTCTGTCTACAGACTCAACAAAATGGATCCGGCATGAGCCCCATTATGAAGAGATGCCTCCTTAAACCACAATGTCCAGTAACGGATCCAACCAGATACCTGAGAGAGAGCCACGTGAAAAACACAGAAACGTTTCACTAATGACTTTATCCTGGACCCCGATGAGCATTTTGGAAGCTGTCCATGTCTGGAAGCCTGCCAGACATGTGCCAGAAGACACGCCAACAGCAGGCTCGGGACCAATGAAAAGGAGAAAGATGTGTCCTCCTCTGTCTCACAGACTCTACAAAATGGATCCGGCAAGAGCCCCATTATGTAGAGGTGCCTCCTTAAACCACAATGGCCAGTAACGGATCCAACCAGATACCTGAGAGAGCCACGTGAAAAACACAGAAACTTTTCACTAATGACTTTATCCTGGACCCCGATGAGCATTTTGGAAGCTGTCCATGTCTGGAAGCCTGCCAGACATGTGCCAGAAGACACGCCAACAGCAGGCTCGGGACCAATGAAAAGGAGAGAGATGTGTCCTCCTCTGTCTCACAGACTCTACAAAATGGATCCGGCAAGAGCCCCATTATGTAGAGGTGCCTCCTTAAACCACAATGGCCAGTAAGGGATCCAACCAGATGCCTGAGAGAGCACCGTGAAAAACACTGCAACGTCTCACTAATCGCTTTGTCCTGGACCTCGTTGAGCATTTTGGAAGCTGTCCATGTCTGGAAGCCTGACAGACATGTGCCAGAAGACACGCCAACAGCAGGCTCGGGACCAATGAAAAGGAGAGAGGCGCTTAATTTGGCAATCCTATCCACCTTCTCATTCCCAAAAATTCCCAAGTGACCTGGTACCCAGACTAGAAGCACAGCCTTCAGAGAAGAAAGCTCTTCCAGTCTTTTAGAACATTCAAACACCAACCCTGAAGTGAAGACACATGAACTCAGCGCCTACTGCGCAGCTTGGTTGTCCGAGCAGATATAGACACCTTTTCAGTTAGTGTTACGTACCCTCTCATCCAGGATACAACAAAGAATAGCCTAAATCTCAGTGGGGAAGAATGTGGTCCATTCACTAAGAAATACTGCCAAATGATCTCCGGTCTCAAAATAGACCGCAGCTCCAGACCTACCATCCAGTAAAAACTTCTAGATAATCGTAGTGTCCAATATTATTCACCATCAATACTATCAGTAAGACCTCCATTATTCAGCATAAAATATATTACCAATCAATCTTAAAGGTGTCATTGTACAAGTTCGACTTTTTTTTTTCTTTTTTTTTTTCAGATATCTACACAGCTGTCAAGATCCGAAATTAGTGGATAAAGAACAGTTTTCTCAAAATGTTCGGTTATATAATCTTTTGTTGTGTGTGTGGTTGGATTCGCAGAGCTGGAAAGTATAAAGAGATTTTTATTTCCATAATTGCTTCATTTTGTGTGGAAAAAACGTAAAAACGGATTCTGCACATGTTGCAACTGTCATTATGACAGATATCGTATGAATTTTGGGATAAAATTGAATTCCTAAATTTTAAAAAAAGAAGAAACACGACATTCTCTTTAGAGATTTAACGTTCCATTCAACCGTCTAAAACTCCATATATGTCAAAATTATAGCCATCGTGTAATCATTTTTAAAAATTAAGCCACGTTTATAGACAACGTTCATGGACTTATGTTATAGGATAAAATTATTAAGACAGCAATATAATACATTATTCGAAGCTGATTATTCTGGCGGAGAGTTTGGAAGTTGATGTATATAGATAATAAATCTGAATATACTAAAAAAAATCTGGTGTGATATACTCACACAACTTTCTCTTAATTCAGTTTTCAAAATTGTAATTGACAAACTCTATAGTTAGTTTATCAAATTTACTGAAATTCGTCGATGTTTTTTTTATAGAGAAAATCACAAAAGCTGAAAAAACTGTTCAGTAAAAACATACTTCCCGGTCTATTAATTTTCTTGAAACTCGGAATTTTGGCAATCTATTTATTTCTAATTAATTGTGCCTAGATGATAGAATTGTATAATCAATTAAGATAACCCTTTAGAGGCAAACATGAACCCTACCCCTACCCCAAAAGCCCCCCTTAAACGAGTATACCCGGAGAAATGTTTCAAATAAAGGTTGTAGCTCTTTATATGTGTAGTTTACATACTTAGTTTAAAGAAAATCGTTGAAGCCGTTTGCAAAGAAAATTGCAAAAAAGTGAAAAAAAAAAAACATGCCTTAAGTGGTGTTCCTGGTTGAGGAATTGTGCTAGGTAACGTAATGTCGTATCTCAGCTAACGTAATGTCTTTTGAGTTACGCTGTATACATACACAAACACCCACACACAGAACATTTGCTAAAAACCAATTTTGGGACTCAGAGGACCTCAAAACGGATAATTCCTGTGAAAACTCGATATTGACAATTTGACACGATTACAATAATACCTCTAACTACGAATAAGAGAAAGTAATAAATTGGTCAAAATTATATCTATTCCTTGAAATCACTATCACAGACATGTAATGGATTAACGGCGGCATGTCTTGTTTGTAGCCAAAAATTCATAAGGCAAACCATCTGACTCAACATGTCACATGAAGCGTAACCTATCTTCCTACCACAAGCTAATTCGCCATCGTAGAGAGAGATTAAGACCCACCTCCCTCAAATTTCAGAGACCTGGAAGTAGAAGTAGGAGAATTTTCAAGAAGCATATGTAAGGGTTATTAGCTAGACTCAAATACTGTGTCTACAAAAGAGTTTAACATTCAATCTTGAATACCGACCCTTCAAGAAAACATTAATATCACCAACACTCTTGACACTTCAGTCTGACATTTCTACTCATGCTTCTTAGTATGTCAGTGTCCAGTCATTCTCTTCTACATTTTTCTCTCTCCTACCGTAGAAAAAACCTCACTACAACCGTGAACCGAGTTGGGAACTTCAATCTGCTATTTCTACTCATGCTTCTTAGTTAGTATGTCAGTGTTCAGTCATTCTCTCCTACATTTTTCTCTTGCCTACCTTAGAAAAAAACCTCACTACAACGGTGAACCAAGTTGGGAACTAAACAGGAATCCAATTAATAGATTTTTCCAAATATTTCATTTTTATATTACACTAATTCTCTCTAAAAGAACCGTATATTTTATTGAAATCCGTTTAGAAGGAAGCATCACGTCACAGCTTCCACAAAATCCTACGAAAAAAATCAATTTTCTTAGAAAAGTACCCAAATAAATTTTGACAAAACGGAAGATATTGGAGAAGAAAGAGCATACCCACTTTAAAGAGAATCGTTCGAGTCTTTTGGTTGAGAAAACCGCGAGACACCAAAAAAAAATTTCATTAACCTCGCAACTGGTTGTCGGATTTTGATTGAAAGCTTGTTGAATCCCTGAGTGATTTCTAATTTCTGTTTAGGTAAGTTTGAGCTTCCCGCGTATTTCAATTTTTAATTATATTTTTTATTTTGAGACAGGCGTTAAAAGGCGACTACGCAAAAATTAAACGTTATTATCCTATTGAAAACGGATCTATAGTCAGCTATGTTACGGGTAAATTTATCACATAAGTATTAGTGACTGGTCCTTGAATTATATTAGTAACACATTTCAGTGATCACTTTCAGTTAGAAAGGTCGTATAGGAATGGTTGACGGTCAGTTTATAATTTGCATGTTTACGAAATTCATGCCTCTGGCTTCTAAAGTCAAATTCTTTCACATTATTTTTTGTATTTCATCCTTTATCTAAAGAAAAATTATTGTTTCAGTAAAAAATTGGTGTGGGTATTGTATGTATTTTGAAGGGCGGAGTTTACAGCCTTGATAATGTTTGATTCATTATTACCTTGCACTTTATATATGTATATTAGCAAAAGATTTTCTTTTGAGTGGCTATCAATTTATATATAGACTTTAATCTTAAATCTAGTTGTATAACTAGAATATTAAATATTTTATTGTAAATAAAAGGTGTAACGACACTGAAGAAGCTCATTGCAATAATATGGACAAAACGTTAGTTTCTAGCAAACCACTGACGCCGTCTCAAACCGGAAACTCAAATATTTTTCATAATATCATTCTGTTACACCACAACTTATACGCATAAAGCGATGAAGAAAATAGAACTACAAGCCAATTAACTCTCTAAGATAAAATAGTTTTCGAGCTACAGCTATTTTTAAGGATCACAAAATATTTTTAAGGATTTTTAAACTTTTAAGAAAAAAATTTATTTTTCCAAATTTTTCTCAAAATTTAACTCGAAAACAAAACGTCAAAAAAAAAAAATTTTAATTTTGCTTTTTAACATTTTGTGACGTAAAACAAATATAGAGAAAAAAAAGAGTCCAAATATGAAACCGTAAGGTTTAAATATAAATTTTTCAATTGGTTGATTGGATATGGAATGGCATTTAGCACTAGATTCATACTTTCATACTTGATAAACATTAATGCTTTCAAATTTTACATAGTATAAAACTTAATTAAAGAACTTATTATTAATCCAACAAATATAGCAGTCGTTGGTTGTGGTGGTTGGTTCCGCAGAGCTGGAAAGCATCAGAGACATTTTACGTGGTAGCCTGCTTCATTTTGTGGTCATCGACCGGTTTCGGGCGTTCGCCCATCTTCAGGATGCGTTTTTCAGACAGTGTGACAATACAGACTTGCACAGAGCAAACTTAGTTTTCACACTCAGTGTGACTGTGCAAGTCTGTGTTGTCACACGTCTGAAAAACGCATCCTGAAGATGGGCGAACGCCCGAAACCGGTCGATGACCACAAAATGAAGCAGGCTACCACGGAAAATGTCTCTGATGAAATATAGCAGTCCATTTATTACCATGATACATTAATAATAATAATGTAATATTATGAAATAATGTAATAATGAGATGTTAATTAAAAAAAAAAAAAAAAAAATTGAGCTACTAGTTGGCAAAGATCACCGAAGTATTAACTCCCTATTACTCCAAATATTAGCACAATAGATCGAAAGGTCGCAGTGTATTGGCCCCCTTTCCCCTTCTACTCCAAATGTAGCAATTTTTTGAAAGCATTTCAGTTTATAAAAACACATATTATTTTACAAATCTATAAATCATATTTTTGAGATCCTATATCTATCAAGAGGCCAAACAGTGAATAATACTTTCCCAGACTTTGGGCAGAACTAACAAGAACTGTTACTTATTTAAGTTTGCGTGTACTCTCTAGAATGTAAGAAATTTTTAATGTAGAAGTTAATATGGAATATGTGACTATGTTATGCAAGAAATAAGTTAATAACTGAAGAAAAAAAATATACAATATATTTACTATTACATTATACATACATACATACATACTCAGACTCAGATACGAAAAGTGTAGATTTCCAGAAGATTTGCCATCTTTAAGTCACGAACACATAAAAATATCTAGCAGGGAAATATTTGTTAAAAAAAAAAATATATTTTATTTCCTACATTCTCAACAACTTAGCAACTTTAATTTACTAAACCACGGTTTTTTTTTTTAAGTTCTCACACATGTATATGCATAAAAAGTAACAGTTTTATGGTTTAGGATAACAAGTTTTCAACATTAATAATAGTAAAAAAAATAAAAAAAAAGTTTCTAATTTAATAACAACAACAATTTCCACACTGCAAACAAACATTCAACAACAAGATATAGTTACTATTATTATTCAGAAAACATGAAAAATTTAAAGGACAGAAAGTTGCAGAGAAACAACCGACCAAAACTTTCACACTGCTTTTACTTATAGTTTCAGTTCATGTGTGGAAACTGTAGTAACAATTTGTAGCTAGGACTACTGCCATACCACGAATATAGGCCCAAATAAAACGTGACACCCATAGCAATACACTTACATGAACACAAAGAATTTTTTTTTTTTGTTTTCTTTTACGTGATCTGCATTTTTCATCAGAAAACAGAAAATTATGACAGTTTCAAATGTAAGCAATGTTGTTTATTATTGTTGTTGCTTACAAAAGGGAAGAAAAGAAAAATGCACAAAGTAAACAAAACTTCTTTTATATATAATGCTTCATTATTATAAACAGAACATAATTTTTAAATTAATGAATTAAAAAAAGTAATAATAAAAAAGATTAAAAGGGAAGGGAATAGCTAAGTGGTTAGAGTACTGGACTTTCACGCGGAGGACCAGGGTTCAAGTCCAGCTGTGCTACCCTTAGATTTTTTTTTCTTCCTAGAGCCCCTACAGCTCACTGTCCGGTAATGGTCAGTGTTGTCTGTAACAAGAGAACACTGTCCGGAGGCCGGCAGTGCACTGAGAAGGTTCCGGGTGCCAATGACCATAGATGTTGACGCACCTTAAATTAAAAAAAAAAAAATTAAAAAAAAAAATAAAGATTATAGATTATTACCGTTTTGGCCTGCTTGATTTTATATTATCGACCAGTTTCGGACGTTAATTCCTTCTTCAGCATGTTCATAATTCAGTTCATACATAGTGAAAGAATTTATACAAGGCAAAATGAGTGTAAACTATTTTTATCAAGAAATCCTAAAAGAATGGGTTTAAGCCCATAAAAGATAGAGGATAACAAAAAAGAAGCAGGCTAAATGAAATTCTGATGTTCCCCACCTGTGGACACAATCATCCCTTATGTATGCAGAAATGACGCCTGCTTTATGGATGTTTTCATGCCCCATGCTAAACATAAAGAGCAATTGGAAAGCAAGGTTGCAATTACTTAACACAACACGTTCGGTTATTCAAATTAATATGAGATTTGGACTCGGACATGTATGCAGTGGGAGACCTACTGCAGAAGGGCTCTAACCAGAATACGAAAAGAATGCTTACATCGCGGTTAAGATCTGAAAAAATTAGATGTGCAATATAAATGCGTTTTTTGCACGAAGTCCTTTGACAATTTTTTACGATGGGATGCGAAGTGTTGGATAGCTAAGATGATCTGAATCGTTATAAAATGTAGTCCAAATTGTACTCAAGCTGGATATAGAAATTAAATTAGGTTCATTGAATTGCATATGTCACTAAATTACCACCCATATTACCCAAGAAATTGCTTGAGAAAGGACCAATTAAAATGCTTTAGGAAGAAACAATTACAATGAATAATAGGGGGCGCATTATCATCCTGTGGTCTTACTTATAGTTGACCACATCAACAGTATGTCTGAAATGCTAGATTACTTCTGTACCAACCGTTAAAAACATGATAACAACCTGTGCCGAGAAAAGCAAAAAAATATCCAAGAACTGGCAGCCAACATTATATAGTGGTATCCCTTGGGTATCAAGCGATTGTATGATTAAAGTCATTTCATTCTACATATAAATTTAAACCTATTTTTGAACTGTTTGCATAATGACTGCATAACGTCATGTAGCGATAGTATTTGTTGTGGTTGGTTCCGCAGAGCAGGAAAGTATCAGAGATATTTTCCGTGATAGCCTGCTTCTTTTTGTGGTCATCGACTGGTTTCAGCCAACATCAGGATATTTTTGTCCTGTCCGTGTGCTAACATAGACTTGCACAGAGCAAATTTAGTTGATACACTCAACAAAATTTGATACACTGTAGCAACTAAATGTGCTCTGTACAAGCCTACGTTGTCACACCGTTTTGACAAAAAGCATATTGATGATGGGCGAACGCCTCCAAAACTGGTCGATGACGATAAAAAGAAGCACGCTATCACGGAAAATATGTTTGATATTGTTTTGCATTCATTAATTAATAATTAATTTGTTTCCTACAATTTTTTTTTAGACAAATTATTATTGTGGTATGTTCTCACGCGTTGGTCTAGTGGCTAGTGTAATCGCCTTTCGTGCGAGAATTCAGGGTTCGATTTCCGTGAGGGCAAAGTCGGTGTTAACCCAGCATCGTGATAAAAAGTGGGAAGCTACAGTTACTAGCGCCCTAGGTGGCGAAGGTCGAAACTAAACGACGTGGGAACTGCGGCGTGCTTACCACACGCCCCCCATTCAAGATCATCGTCTGGCGAACCTTGGCCCTTTATGGACTGTTGCACCAAGGGTTTTTTTCATTATTATTATTATTATTATTATTATTAACGTGGTATAATTTTCCCTTGAAACAGCGCTAGGTAAACGAGGAATAGACTGAGAAGAAGAAATGTCTATTTTTTATTCATCATTAATTCCTCTTATTATATTTTACAACGAATTTTGGAAATGTAATTTAAACGTTATTGTATATTAGACAAATAGAGTTGGTATATATACAAAATGCTTGCTATTGGTTATATGTTTCATAAATAACATGTTATATTTATACAAAACAAATACAAATAAATAAATAAATGAGTTTCCTTTATATTCTTGAAGAGAATAACCACAAAATCTTTTATAAATCATCCTTTTGAACATAACAATCGATTTCTTTTCCTTTTTGAATTATAAATCGCTTCATTTTTTTTTTTTTTGTTACCTTTTCAGACTTATGCGATAGTAATTCTTTATTTCTTTATAACAAATGCCTACATTAGCATTTTCACCAACTAAAGCAATACGCGATTCATTTTCTTCATTCTATTGACATATGGTGCAGTCTCTATTGAAAAAATTTTTATACAAACAGTAAACATTGTATGTATGAAGTTTTCTAAAAGTAAAAACAGCTACTTATATGCAGTATAATGGTGACAAAGTGTATCATGTCCACTGTCTGGCCAATATATCGCCAATAATTTATTTATCCTTTTTACTTCCTTGCATACAAACAGTACCCACATTTATGTCCACATATATTAAGGTGGATGGATATAAATTTTCTACGAAATGAAAATCAGATGTACATTTTTTTATTTTTTTCTGAAGATGTAGAACCGTTTCTTCTTGGTATAAATAAATTGTATAAAGTAAATATTTTTTTATTATACAGTTTTTATAAATTATTTACAATTGAAATGATATGAAATTTCAATCTTAGGTAATTGCTTAAATATTATGTTTTATAAAAAGAAATATTTCATTCAATAATTGTTTACCGGAATTGCTTATTTCAAGGCGTCCTGAATGTGAAAAAAGTATTTATTTTTTTTTTAAATTGTCCTTGTCTGTATGTTTGTATGTTTAAAGTATATCTCAAAAACATCAGAGACATTTTCCGTGGTAGCCTGCTTCATTTTGTGGTCATCGACCGGTTTCGGGCGTTCGCCCATCTTCAGGATGCGCTTTTCAGACAGTGTGCCAACACAGACTCGTACAGAGACTTAGTTTCACACTAACTGAGGTGTATGTTTAAAATACTAAACTCTTAAACTAGGTAAAGGGATGTAGCCAGATGGGTGAGAAACACGTGTTTGGATTGTTAAAGGGCAAATTCTTTTCTTACAGTGGACGCGGGGGTCTAATGTTTAAACTCTGTTGTTGGAGGGAGACTTACTTTACAATTAACTAACCAAAATATTAAGAATATACAAAAAATAAAAAATAAGATACACAAAATAAATCTAAATAAAATTAAACAACGATTAAACTAACATTTTAAATTCATTCATTCGTTTAAAACTGAACGATTTTTTATATAATTAAGTTAAGTTTTCAGTTCCAAAGAATTAAGAAATTCCAGTCATTCTTTCACTTTTTCACGCAACACTCACATCCTCGCAAGCATGTATACCTAATTATGTTTTCTTATATAATTAAGTTTTTTATTATGCATCCCACAAACCATGTCACATCATCACTCACATACATCATCCAAATACGCTTTTTTTTTTTAAATATATATATATATCTCAACTAGTAAAGTTATATGTACATAGTAGATTTAAAACTAAACCTAACCTTAAAATCTATTTAAGTACTATTTGTTGCGTGTGTAATTGTGTTTCTGTTGCTATTGTGGGAAGAGTGTTCTGAATAATGGTCAGAATGACTGGAATTTCTTAATTCTTTGGAACTGGAAAACTTAACTTAATTATATAAAAAATCGTTCAGTTTTAAACGAATGAATGAATTTAAAATGTTAGTTTAATCGTTGTTTAATTTCATTTAGATTTATTTTGTGTATCTTATTTTTATTTTTTGTATATTCGTAATATTTTGGTTAGTTAATTGTGAAATAAGTCTCCCTCCAACAACAGAGTTTAAAGATTAGACCCCCGCGTCCACTGTAAGAAAAGAATTTGCCCTTTAACAACCCGAACACGTGTTTTCCCACCCATCTGGCCACCTCCCTTTACCTAGTTTAAGAGTTTAGTATTTAAAAAACACCTCAGTTAGTGTGAAACTAAGTCTCTGTACGAGTCTGTGTTGGCACACTGTCTGAAGAACGCATCCTGAAGATGGGCGAACGCCCGAAACCGGTCGATGACCACAAAATGAAGCAGGCTACCACGGAAAATGTCTCTGATGCTTTCCAGCTCTGCGGAACCAACCACCACAACAAATATCTCAAAAACATCGCAAAAACTTCAAACTTAATTTTCTGATTGAGCTACCATTCTAAAAAAAAATTGCTAAAACTCATTTCTATAAAAAACAAGAACTGACAAGCTACTTTTCCTGGATACTTGGCATTCCTGCGAGTATCCCAGCCTAACAGTCAAGAACAGTAGATATATGTAACATTTCAACACTTAAACAGTATAGATAGGCCCTACCAGGACAGTTGATATTTGAAATTAGCGAACCCTAAGCAGGGGAAATTCAAGCATCTAGTTCATCACCAAATACCTACCACAACTATTCAAATTTACATATTATTTACAGAGACGACTATATTCTATGTACAGACAGTCTGATACATTCAGGAAGCCAAAATAGAAAATTCACAATGGATTTGGCTTTACAGCTATCCCCTCAATAAATCATCATCTAAAAAAGATTCCAGTTTTAATACACCTTGAAATATGCACTTAGAGAAAAATTTGGAAAATTTCAAATGCAATATTTCAAAAATGTCAAAGAATTACTTATATTATGGGTTTCAGAAGGAGAGAAAATGGTTGTATAGATAAATAAACAAGAAGTATAGGTGAACACTGTATAATAGAAAACTGCCCTGGACTTTACACTAAAATATATAAAATGGTAGTGAGAGGTAAAGAGAATGGTTGATGACGCGTTGTGACTGCTGCATGAACTCTGCTGCAAGACTGTCGGTAGACTCCCTCCAATGGCTGAGATTGAATTTGCATTTTATTTCCAGGTTAATACAATATCTTGTAGTTTTATTAAAAACATAATCTCCGTACACTGAATTCCCAATGCTATTTTTAAGAAGAGAGGTTTACAATTGAACTTGCCCAGTTTACAACAGGAACAATGGAATTGTTTGCAATCCTTTTAAATATCTTGATATAGGTATCATCCCAAACATTTTACTTAAGTAGGCACTCTAGAGGAAAATTTAAGATTGCAGTACCCTTAGAACCTTCCAGAAAGTCCCTGGAAAAATGTGTAGGAACTGAATATTGTAAATATTTTTGATAGGAGAGGCATAATAACATGTACTTTGATCGACTACAAAAGATACAAACTTAATAAAAAGGATTATTTGATAACATTCAGTTTTTTTCTTCATTCCTTATTCTGTTTTGTGTTAAGGATATAATCAGCAGTAACAGAGATGTTTTCTGTGATAGCCTGCTTCTTTTTGTGGTCATAAACTGGTTTCGGGCATTCGCCCATCATCAGGATGCTTTTTGTCAAACCGTGTTATAACATAGATTTGTTCAGAGAAAATTGATGAAAATGACAAAAAGCTTCCTGATGATTGGCAAACGTCCGAAACCGGTCGATGACCACAAAAAGAAGCAGGAAAATTATCACAGAAAATATATCTGATGCTTTCCAGCCTCAACAGTCAGCTGTAACGTTATAGTACGGTTTAAATAAATTATGAACATTTGTTTTTGAAAGAAATGAATCTTAGGGAAATTTAAATGAGTCAGAAGCTACTGCGGCAATCGCATTGCTAAATGAAGGACGGAGTCTGCGTTATGTGGCCAATGTTTTCCACCTACATTATTCCAGCATTTCTCGGATTACGAAACGGTTTTGGGAGAGGACAAGAAAAAGAGGATGTAAGGGTGTTGTGAGGAGATGTAGGTTGTTGCTTGATGAGTGATAAATAACACTTTAAGATTTGGTTTAAGATATATAATTGATATATATGTATATGACTGACTGCCAAGGATTTTACACTAACTGAACTGAACTGAACTGACAGACTGACGTGGCTAAGAAGATATAAACGGAGCGATGTTAAACTGATGTGTAAATCAACAGAATTCTATCTGAATGATTTCTCATTGCCTATCTCTCATATATATATATATATATATACTGTCCGAGCCTTTCCTCTCTTTGCGAGAGGGGCTGTTTCTCTCTGCTAGAGTGGATGAGTGGTGGGGGTTCATCGATGATGTAGGGGTAGTGAACCCCCACCACTCATCCACTCTAGCGGAGAGAAACAGCCCCTCTCGCAAAGAGAGGAGAGGCTCGGCCAGTATATATATATATATGAGAGATAGGCAATGAGACATCATTCAGATAGAATTCTGTTGATTTACACATCAGTTTAACATCGCTCCGTTCATATCTTCTTAGCCACGTCAGTCTGTCAGTTCAGTTCAGTTCAGTTAGTGTAAAGTCCTTGGCAGTCAGTCATATACATATATATCAATTATATATCTTAAACCAAATCTTAAGGTGTTATTTATCACTCATCAAGCAACAACCTACATCTCCTCACAACACCCTTACAGAGGACAAGGTTGTCCGCGCTGCACAGAACCCGCAAACGAGCAATTTTTAAGATTAAATGTACTACGAGGCGTACAATTCCAAAATTTGGCCGCACAAGTCAGGAATTGGACGCCTTTACAAACCTGGACAATCATCAAGGCGACCCGCCACAGATCTCCGCCACTCACCGCGGAACTCATCGAGTGTCAAGAATGAGGCTAGCTAGGACCTTGCAAGATGTGCTGATCACACACGAGACAAGAGTCCGCCTAAAATTTTCCAGATTTTGACGTGAGCGAGTCTGGAGAAGGCAAAAAGAAAGATTTAGCGAATGTAATATCACTACAAGTATCCTCTTTGAAGGAGGGTGATGGACAGGTATATCGTTCGAGGCTCTTACGGAGTTACTTATAATCTGAGAGGGGCTCTGAAGGGGCATCGTTACGTCAAAGAGATCTTAGAAGAACATGTGATTCCCTGCGCTCTATTTGTCGGCCCCAATTTTATTCTACACCTTGATAATGCAACTCCTCACTCTGTTCGGTATGTATCTGTGTATTTAAACGCTAAGGCTATTCATTATCTAGACTGGCCAGCAAAAAGTCCGCACCTAAATCACTGGGGCCGACTTTTAGAGTCACCGCAAAAGAAGACTTTAGAGAAAAAGAAGTGCAAGGCAGAGATCACCGCAACCTACCAACTTTCAAGAGCTGTTTTAGAAGAGTGGGGACAAAACCTTCTGAAACAACAAATTCAGACCTTAATAAAGAGTATGCCAAGTACGCTGAAAGCGGTGCTGAAGACTCGAGGAAAAAAATACCCCTTATTAGAGAGAGAGAACTATCGAGAAAGAAAGTTTAAAGAGAGAAGAGAAAAGTAAGTTTACATTGACTTTTTTTTTATTTTCTTTTGGATTTTGTTTTTTCAAAAACGAGGTTTTAATTTAAAGGATTATCATAATCATTTATTTTGTATTTTTGAGAGATAAAAAAATAAGTAAAAGAAAAAAAAAACGAAGTTAATACATATTTACAATTATTGATGTTTACACCCAGATGTTGTGTTAATTTTATCAGAGAATGTGTTTTTATGTAACTACAAACACTTCGCACTTTTTCGTAATTCGTACAGTCAGCATGTATTTCCGCTGTAAAATCAATTTCAAAAATTTGACATAATCGAAATACTTCCTCTCTTGAAGCAATATGAGAAAGTATTACAATGAAAAATGAGTAATTTAAGTAAATAAGTAAGGAACGCCTCTATGAATGCTCTTCCGTATAGAAAATTGATAGAAATAATCAAATAAAAACTTTTTTTTTTCAATAATTATATAAAATATATTTATAAAATGTTATTGTTTTGTTCTTATTGTTTCAATATCAATAATAAGTGAAACAGCATCCAGTTTACTGCAACTACACTGCCATCCTTCTCACGATGGAAATAGTACAGCACGTCTTATGACGCAACACCGATCTATTACTTCAATCTTCCCAGTTGGTACACTAATAAGTTCAAGGTAAGTCCGCCACTATCAGAACTATTTTTTTTTATTTTCAATTTTTGTTGATGCTTTCTATTGGGGGGGAGGAGGGATATTATGAAATTTATTTGTTCATATCGTTAGAGGTGCCAAATTGACTATAAAAAACCCATTCACTCGGTCTTTCCATTCACTGTTGTATGGTCAAGAGTTCGATGACAGAAATTACAACTGTACACATAGATTCACTTATTCCTAACTGTAAACCAATATTATTTAGTCTTAATTCCTGCTACCTCTTAATTATTAGATATTTGCAATGTTAAAAACTAATTACACCCTAATACTTTTACAGTAATTAAATTAACGAAAATATCTTCTTCTTTTAGACCATCAACATTTAACAAAAATATCAAAACAATTTCGACCTTTGACTTTAAAAGTATTTACATGGGATAAAACATTTTATTTTATTTTATTTTTTTTTTTTAATTATATACCTTCTGATTGCTACCTTAATTTTTTGTAACAGATGCACCCTAATTTAAATTTTAAAAGCGTCTTCTTCTTTCTCGCTTATTCCGCATTCACTTATAACAGTGGATGATTTTTAAAAGTCAAGTCACGTCTCTATTTTTTGGCAATGAAATTAGTATTCAAATAAATCTTCTGCAATACATTTTTCTTAGTCTGTTCGCTTCGAGTTAATGTTTTTTTTCTTCATGGCCTTTTTTTACTCTCCTCTATCTCGTGTAAAAATATGAGAATTTTATGAATTACTCTCAAAATCATTATTTTCTCTTACTCTTGGTGCGTATCGAATTTTTCATCTTGTGAGCTTCTCTTGTATGAATACATCTTTTTCAAGTGCCACCGAATACAATAAAAATGATTCCATCAAAGTCTATATAGCTTAAACTTAAAATCTCTTAATCACTAGGATAGAACACCGGAAGTTTCGGTCCAAATCTTTCAACCGAAAACAGCAACTTTATTAATTTTATGTATTTTTTTCAGTTTTCTGAAAACATTATCAAATTGGTATTCATGATATTCATTTATGATCAACCCATAAGGATTAGGCGTTTTTCGCCTATTCCAACAAAGGTTACACCACTATGTGTGGGTTTTTTTGTGTGTGTGAACAAAAAATGCAAGATATCGCATTCCGTTCACTGCTTCTATCTAACAAGAAAGTTTCAATCAAAAATCCATCAACCAGAAATGCAATTTTACTGATTTTATGTTGTTTTTTTTTCAGTTGTTTGCGATTTTGTCGAAAACGGCTCTAATGATTTTCTTTAATAATATCTAAAAAAATTAATCACTACATTTTTTTTATGGATATATTTTTCTGGAAAAATAGATTTTAACGGGCTCTCTTTCATGGAGCTCTCTCAGGCATCTGGTTGGATCCCTTACTGGACATTGTGGTTTAAGGAGACATCTCTACGTAATGGGGATCATGCCGGATCCACTTTGTAGAGTCTGTGAGACAGAGGAAGAAACATCCATCCATCTTATGGCAGATTGTCTTGATGAGGAGATTAGGTTCAGGACCTTCGGTCGGAACAGGATGTCTGTGGAAGAGGTTAGGCTATTTCCCCTTGAAGTTACTGTCCGATTTGTTGGGACTGCGGTGAATGTTAGGTGGATTAGATCCGGGTCTGGATATTTGTTCTAGACCCGGTTTGTTGTTGTTTTTCTTGGGTTAATTATATGGGACCAGTGAGGCTTTGGATAGCGAAGAGTTTGGTCTCTCCTCAGATAATAATAATAATAATAATAGACAAATAAATAATATAAAAACAGGCAAATAATAATAATAATAATAATAATAATAATAATAACAATAACAGGCTCTGAGAAAACCGTGTCTTAGATTTCAATTGTTGAAGAGTGTTGAATGCTATTGGGGTAGCTTCTAAACTACAATGTGTCTATCTGAGCAAAATTTTAAGCATTATCTGCCAAGGGTGCTAACCAACATTAAAGCCCCACTAACTATATAAATATTTATCTTAATAAAAAATTCTTGTTCAAAGAGAAAATGTTAATATTACAATAATTAGAAATAAACATCTTTCTTTGAAAACCTGTCTGAACCAAAATTTCATTTTACTTTCTGCGAGAGTCGTTCATTATGTAATCTTGAATAGGACATTGTGATACAACTTCGGCAGTACTTACTCTGTATTCATATAATGAAAGGAACCCGCTCTTAAAATGAATATGAATGAATGAATATATGTTAAGGGTTAATAATAAATGAATGATGTAGTAGTAAATTAAAAAACGATTCAGACTCAACTACTATGTAACAAATCACTCTAATGAAGTATGCAGCATAGTGAATGTAAAGATGAGGAGTGTAAAGAAATCTTTATATGCGTATCAACCAAAACTTATAATCGTTTTTTTAATTTCACCTAATTCTATACTGTTGAGCTGTTCCCGTATTTGAGAAATAAATGTAACCCAAACTTCCCCGACCTCAGGATTTCCTACTTAAGCAAATCTTAGGTAAGTTCAGTTAAATCATCACTCTACGTCACTGTTTTACCCTTCAGTCTATCTCACCGAATTATATCTCTCTCTCTAAGTTGCTAATTCCTAATTTCATACTTCTTACGAACCCTATCCTTTAGTGCGTAAAATTGTACATTAGCATTTTAATTATAGAAATACAAGTTAGTGTCTTAGTGTAATGGGATCCGAATCAATATAGATTCATAGGATCCGAAGAGCGGAGTACCACCAAAAAATCAATATAGTTACTTGCGACTAGGCCAGACTAGGGAGGAAGACTATATACATACAGTCGAGCTAGCTCTACAAAGGACAGTTTTACAACAGTTTTATGACCAGTTAAAAAAAAAACAGTCAGCAACCTTCTACTATCTTCTCATTACTCAGCCAGTCTGTCTCTTTATTATTCTCTCGCTACCTAACTTGTAGTATACTTGTAAAGTCCTTGCAGTTTGTGTGTTCTATTCATTACACAGTGTTCAAGCATATCATCTAGTTTATTTCTCTAAATTCCATTCTCTTTCTTCTTCACATATTCATTATATTAGTCTGTTCCTTATTTTCTGCTTTCGATCCAGCAAAAAAGAATCCATTATATTAAGAAAGAAGCTTTTTTGTAATATTTGAAGAAGTAAACGATGTAATATTTGTGTTATTTAATTTTTTAAAAATAGCATTAATAGTTTTTGAACGATTTGAAGATATAATGGTAAATTTTAAAAGTAATAATACAGTGTTATTTATTAAATAATTTCAGTGTTATTCACACACACACATTGTTGTAGTCTATAATATGTTATAAAAAAAAAAAATTATTAGTTATAATAGAATCATTAACCAAGATCTCAATTTATTAAAATAATGATAGTGCACGCTTCGAACATTCACACACACACACACACACATATATATATTATAAAATATCAGAAATGTTAATAACCAATATGTGTTAGTATACAACAAAACTACGCAACAAAAATATTGATTGAAAAAATTGAAATTGTTTTCTTTCTTTATATAATAATTATATTATAAACAATTTACACTCTAAATTGGGGAAAGTCAAACTCCTGGCCATACTAATCGATGCTGTCTGACCACAACGTGTCGGTAATGTTGTAAATATTTCAACATCGATTGGCAAATCTTGTATTTTTTGTTTTTTGTTTTTTTTTTTTTCAATGAAAACTTGAACTGTGAGAAGGGACAAACCGACCTTTTATTTTTTTAACTACTAGTTGTCCTTTAAACAAAAGTATTTTATCAAAATGAAAGGAAAAATAAACATTTCCAAAATATGTTATAGTAGTAGTTACAGAAAATGAAAATTGTTATGAGACCTCAAATTGACTTTAATTAGATTCCAAAATTGGTAAATAATCTTCAAAACTATGTCCTTAACTATGTTCTTTGTCATTAACAAAAGAAAAACTGAATTCCTATTTCTTAGTTAGATTTTATTTGCACATAAAGACAAAACTGAAAACGAATCTAACATGAAATTAAATCATAGCACAGCTATACACACACCACTATATTGGAGTTGATGAGGAGAGAAATAGGGATTGATTAATTAGACGAGATATGAAGACACTGTTATAATATAGCTATAAGTTTACACAAACTGCACTGGACTTGTAATGATTTTATAGAATAAAATGGTGGGAGTAGAGATATGACACGATGCGATGTATGGTTGAGTCTGATAAATAGATAGGTGTCTAGATCTCTCACTGGCTTATATACAGTTCTCCCCACTCTGGCCTGCTTAAGTCAGAGAGTACCAGAGAGGGACTGCTTTCTCTCTCTTAATTCTCTCGTCTGTCTGCTCTCTCTTGGATGTAATTCTCTCCTGCTATTACATCATCCCCAGCACCACTGACCATTACAAGAGAGTGCTGATGTTGAGAGATTATGAACGTTAAGAATAAAATTTAAAGTTAATTAACTGTGAAATATTCGTCAAGTTTACATCGGCAAATGAAAAGAATACAAAGTTATTGTAACAGTAGGTGAGGTGTCAACCACAGGTAAATATTTTCCAATAAACTGTTGGAAAGACAAAGATTAATGATGCATTTGGTATGAAAGTAAAATGGAAATAAAACCTAACCTAGTTTTGGTATATTTATTTTTTTTTTTGTTCACTCGACTCTATCTTCTTTATTAATGCGTGGTTTTGAATCAGTGATGCTCACATTAACACTTTAATTAATGGATATTTACCCATTATTCCGTATCAATTCTTTTGTGTTTTTTTAACTACCATGCATTTCTCTTTACATCGTGTTATGTGAATTCTTGCAATATGAGCTCTAGCTTGCTGATGGAAGATGGCACCTGTTGGCCATATATCTTGGGCAGATTAGATTCAATGAAGGAATGCGCCTCTTGGTTCCACTCTGCGACCCCGAAGAAGTGGCATCTTCCCTAAGTTAGAGCACACTATCCAAACCCCTTAATAAGAGTCAGATTAGGTATTTCACGGGAAGCTCGATTTTCTACTTCCCCAAAAGTCGGATAATTATGCAGGCAGTCGTTACAATAGCAACAATTTTCTTTAAAAATCATATACTTTTCTTTCTTTTTTCAATGCCTGTGAAACGGTGGTGGGGTTGCCATTCGGTATCGCGCTGTCCAGTAAAGTTTGGACATTTTTGCCACTTATACATGTCCTGCGTTAAGCGTTTCTTAGGTCCGCAAGTGCAGAACATGTGCCGAACACGAGTCAGGGAAAGCCGGTCGTCTCATCAATCTGGCAAAGAGGAAATGTTGCAGACACGGCTATTCCGATTTTGCACAGATGGCTTTATAGAGGTTGTCATGTCCAGTAGTTAGCCTGAAACATGCTACGGCATCCCTCCTTTCTAGATTAGCCGGAATGCGCTTCGATTTTACTTGCAGGTGTTTCCACTGCTTCCCTGTCGCTTTCTGTCGATGGCAGTCCTGAGTTTCCTCCCCCCATAGCATAGGGAATGATTCTTTCACAGAGGCATAATGTAGGGGAATATTCAGGTTGAAGGGTTCGCGATGCACACTTAGCAAGTTTGTCGTCAGCTTCCTGGTTGCCAACTAATCCACAATGAGAAGGGATCCATTGAAAGGCGACTTGCTTTTCTCACTGCTTCAGCCTGGACAAAGCTCGGCGACAGTTTAAAACGGTAAATGGCCCTGCCCTCTTTTTGCAAGTAATCGCTTGTATACCGGCCTTTGAGTTGAATAAAAAGTGCGATTTGGCTCTCCGCCATGGCTTCTACTGCCCTCAAAGCCTCGTTGAAGGCACCAATCTGGGCTGATTAAGAGGACGATGCTTAGGGGTGTGCCATAATTTTAGGGAATCCACAATTAGACCTCTTATGTAGGTCGCAGGGGAATGAAGCTTGCCCACACCGTTTCGAATCTAATCTAATCTAATCTAGTCAGTGGGCCATTAGTTATCAAGGTGACACTATCCTGAAAATGTTCATTGCAATATGGGCGGTTACAACGGTTTCTAACAAAAATGACACGTCCCTGAAGAAGCAATATGAGCGAGATACTTCGGATTTCTCCCAAAAATGACACGGACTCAACCTTAAAAACTTAAATGTTTTTAATTTCAAATTTTTAAAAAAATCAAAAATCAATTCAATTTGAGAAAATGTAAGAAGTGGAAAAAAATTGAATTTTTCACAAATACATTGTCATCTGTTATTTGTTAAAAGAATTCTTGAAAGCAAACTAACTCCAGAGCAAGTATAACGAAAAAATGCGGTTAGGTAGCATTTCATTCTGCAAATTTGGATAAATGAATAATGCTAGAGTAGTTGATAAAATGTGATGTGAATCTCTCTCTCTCTCTACTTTTATTGCAAGCCAGCCTTTAAATTATATGTTAAGTTTAATAATTATAATTATAATTATATACTAAACTTATTAAGCTGTAGAGGTACACTGTACAATTATAAAGCACAACATGGCTACTTATTCTGAATGACGAAGAAGAAATTATCTATCCAGTCAGACACTTAATGTACATAATTTTCCTTCTAAAAATAAAAAATAAAAAATCCTTTGCATATTCTTTAACAGCTCCTCTAATTTAAATTTAATTTACATTGGTTTAATTTTCATAAATAAAGATTAGCTATTTAAATAAAAACTTATTACACAAACTATTTTTTTTTTTTGTTTGTTTCAGAAACTGATTAAAATTAAAACTATTAAGATTGCACAATATCAAGAAAATGATTAGGGCTATTATTATTATTATATTTTTACTTTCCTCCTTAAAAAAAAATAATATATTCTACTAAAAAATATAACGCTAAAAAAAGAAAAAAATGTCGTCCAAAACAAAAATGAACATCTTTTGAAAAATTAATAACAATCTGAGAATGTAATGAAGTGACCAAGTTCCTAATTGATAGTGTGTGTATTGAATAAGGAGATGTTCTGATGAAGGTAATTTAAAGGATTTTTTTTAGAAAGTTCTCGAAGTACTACAGTTAATAAAAAGTAGTAGTAGGATGGTAACTATAATAATAGAACTAGTTCTTAATAGAAGGTCATTGCCAATGTGTTCCTTCACATCCTTTACTTCCTCCACCCCTAGCCAACCACTTGTATTAATTGTATTATTAACGAATTCATAAATAAGATCAAATGTAAATACTTTAGAAAAAAATAAATAAAATCAGGTGTGAAAAAAATCATACGACTTTCTCTCACTATAATTTACATAGTAATTATTGAAAAAAATTCCTTCAAACTTAGATTTACTACACGTTTAGCTGGGAAGAAATTAACTAAAAAATGACACTTGAAGGCCAACGCAGCTTCAAAAAACGCAAAAAAAAAAAATTGTGACGTTTAGGGATTGTAAATTTACCGACTTTTTCATTTACCGGTAATTCGGTAAATGCAAATTAAAATTCCGGTTTACCGGTGGTAAATTCCGGTAATTTTTTTTTTTTTTAAAGAATAATACATAAATAATTTGTTAGAATAATCCATATTTTGTATAATATTAGAATCTTGTAAATAAATATTTGTATTTAATTATTTTAAACAGTTCTTAGAAGTAAAAAAATTATTTAAGATTCAAATTTTAATGTTATTTTACAACAATATTGCATTAATATCGTGTCATAATGGTGTATTCAAAATTGCTATTAATTTAAAAAAGTACGTGAAATATTTCCATATTATTATTTTTAAAGATTAAACAAAAAGGAGATATTTACTTACTCTTTAAGAAAAAAACGTTGATTGTAAAGATTTTAAACCTTTAAAAATCTAAAAAACAAAAAACTGCAGAGCACAAATTACATATTATGCTAACTATAATGTAACAGCAAGAGAAGCTCAGCAACCATAGAGAGCAAGAGAAGTTCAACCACTCTCTCGGACTGGAGTGGGAGAAGCTGTATAAATATAGCAACGGAGAGTCCATGAAACACAGTTAAACACAGTGGAAATCAGTTCAGTACATCCAATCGCTACGTGTCATTCTCATACCACTCTACCTTAAACATTCATCCACTATAAAGTCCAGGCAGTCAGTGTCTACTTATTAATATATTAGTTAACCAGTGTTAACCAAGTCAAGTTCTTCTTAACTCATCAAATTAACTCTCAAAACCAATTCTCTCCATCCAACACATCCATTATAATAACTAGCGCTTTCTGTACGATTTACAGCGGCTCTCAAAAAAACCCAAGAAAGTTTAAAATTAAAATTAAACTAAAAAATATCTCAAATAAAATTAATTATTAGGTATATTGTTGCTTACAATACCTGCTTTTTTTTTTCAATGTCCCATTAGCCCTTTTAAAAATATCTATAAACACAATATTTTCTACATAAGAATTTCTGAAATTTACCGGTAAGTTTACCGAACTTTTTTTTTTGTCAATTTATCGGTTTACTGGTAAATCGGTAAACGGGTATACAATCCCTAGTGACGTTAGTATATCAAGTTCAAAAAAATTCCGAGAAACTTTATCGAGGAGAAAATGCTATTTGGACTTTCAAATTTAATTCTTATTAATGTTATGCAGATAATAGTAGCGTATATTACACGGTTATGGGACATTAAAGGAAAGCCTAACTTTTCATCTCTTCCAAAAAAAAAAAGTCCTAAACATGAATTTTTCCGGGAAAAAGTTACAAACAAAAATTGTAGCTGTTTATATTCTGTAGTTGATACAGTAAGTTTAAAAGAAAATTGTCGAAATTGACGAAAATTGTCGTATTAGTGAAAAACACAAGAAACAAAATAACATATCACTTCCCCTTGACCGAATTTGACCAACACCTTTTTATAGGGGTTACTAGGAGAACTTAAACGGAATATCAAGTTTGAACTTTTCATTTTTCATTTTCTAATTATGCTAACCACATTATCGTGTACTACAAACACAGAACACACCACACTCGCTTCAAACCACTTTTTCTTACTCCAAAACCTATATTTCCGGTGAAAACTCTATCTCCATAATTGGACATGATCACAATACATCCTTTATCAGCAGTAAAAGAAAGTCAAAAAAAAATCTGGTGTGAAACACTCACACAACTTTCTCTTACTCTAGTTTTCAAAATTGTGATTGACAAACTTTTGCTTCATTTTGTGGTAATCGATCGGTTTCAGGCGTTCGCCCATCTTCAGGATGCGTTTTTTTTAGACAGTGTAACAACACAGACTCGCACAGAGCAAAGTTAGTTTCACACTTTTGGCAGTGTGAAACTAAGTTTGCTCTGTGCGAGTCTGTGTTGTCACACTGTCTAAAAAGCGCATCCTGAAGATGGGCGAACGCCCGAAACGGGTCGATTACCACAAAATGAAGCAGGCTACCACGGAAAATGTCTCTGATGCTTTCCAGCACTGCGGAACCAACCACCACAACAAATTTATAGTTAGTATACCAAATTTATAAAAATTCGTGTTTTTTAATGGAGAAAATCACAGAAACTGAAAAAAACTTCCGGTTTACTAATTTTCTAGAAAAACCCAGAATTTTGGCAATCTATTTATTTCTAATTAATTCTGTCTAGATGGTAGAATTCTATAATCAACTAAGATAGTCCTTTAAAGGTAAAACATAACCCTACCCCTACCCCAGAAGCCCCGATATGTGTAGTTCACATACTTAGATTATAGAAAATCGTTGGAGCCGTTATCAGAAAAATAGCAGAACATTGAAAAATACTTTTCAGTAAAAACGCACTTCCAGTCATTTGATTTTCTTCAAACTCGAAATTTTAACAACATATTTAATTCTAATTAATATTATTTAGATGATAGCACTTTAAAGGACAACCTAAACCCCCTCTATCAAATCTAATCTAATCTAATCTAGAAACTCGGGGCCTTCTAGGAGGTTCAGCACTTAGACCACAACTGGGCCCATTGTGCACCCCGTATAAGCGCCTCACATCAGCCCTGTGTCATTGTAAGCCGCCAGGGCTGAGGCGAATGAAATTTCTGATCCCGCCTTCGGCTCCAACCTGTAGAGGCCGAATTTCAGAAAATCGCCTGCGACCATACTGTACGCACTCTCCAAAAAGGTGAAACGGTGTCTCATCCTTTTGTCCACATTTTCTGTAAAGTGGATCTTCAGAGAGACCCATATTATGCATATGTTTCTTTAAAAGGCATGCCCTGTTACTAGGGCAATAAGTCTCCTTAGCTCCACTTTCGTTCTGCCGAGGATAAAGCTTGTGCGAGTCTTTGAAAGGCCCTCTAGGAAAATCTTAAGAGTGCCACAGCCCTGCAATATCTTTCCAATATATTGTATGTTTGCGTGTTAGCCATTTTTCAATGGCCCCGCATGCAGTTCTGTACGTGTTGCCGCAGAAAAGTTCCGGACCAATGGGCGTTCGTGAGGTGCCCTCCTTCGCCAGTCTGTCGGCGGCCTCTTCGTTGACTTGAATGCCTAGCCTCCACGAAAAATTGCTCTTAAATTCATTTTCCCGGAGAAATGTTTTAAATAAAAATTGTAGTTCATTGTATGTGTAGTTGATTTCCCAAGTTTAAAGAAGAAACTCATGGAAACCATTTTTGAGAAAATTACAAAAAAGTGAAAAAGACTATTCAGTAAACTGGTAATTCCGGTTGAGGAATTTTGACAGATAACGTAGCGTCTGATCCTAAACGGGACGATATCCAAACGGAATATCAAGTTTGAACTTTCTGCGATTTTTCGTTTTTGTGTGATGCGGCTTACATCCACAGACCATTTGCTAAAAACCACTTTTTTTAGACTCAGGGGACCTCAAAACGGATATTTCTAGTGAATACTCGATATCGAAAATTTGTCATGATTATGATTTCAATACAATTCCTAGGAGGAAGAGAAAGTAAAATTAGTGTTATTATTTTTCGAAACAAAGCGAATAATTTCATATGTTATAATCTAATAATATAACAAGCATATAAGTTTATGGTTTATATTATAACAATAACCATTTTCATATTAATTCACATTAAATATTTTTTTAAAGAAATAAAATTAGAAAATACATAAATAAATAAAAAAACTTATTATATAAAGGAAATAATAACCGGTTATATCTAATGGAAGATTGATTGATGTTAGTATAAAGGTCATATTGTAATTACCTTTATTTATGTATCAAGTAATATAACTGTTGCTTTATAAATTACCACTTCCTGTAGAGTTCATCAAACAATTCAGTATTTATTTATTTCTTTATTTATTAAATAAATTTTCTTGGTCTAATATGGGATATTTACTAATTCATTGTTTATGCGTTCTATTCTTGACAAAGAGTTAAATTTCTCGGCTGTCTAAAATTCAACAATTATTTAGCAATTCTATGAAAGAAATTGTCATTCCATCGATTTAAATATAGAATTATATTCAAAGCTGTTCTATCGTAGATTAAAAATATAAAAAAATAAAAACAGGTGTTTGTCCACCCCCCTCCACAACTAATAAATCCTCTATTCCACAACCAATAAATTTAATATTTATAAAAAAAACTGAAGGATGAGGGCACAACCTCCAGCTGTAGTCGCTAGTAATAATATAATCATCACGCTAGTTTAAATATAAAAATAATTTAAAAAAAGACGCTTCTGTTCCTATTTTGGAAGTTACTAAGAATTTTTTGTTTTTTTTTAATTTTTGAAGATAATTATCGCTTTCTCTTCAATATAGGCGATGACAATTAGATATTACCGTTATACAATACAGATTAACTTCACTAGAAATTAGTTTAACATATTTATTAACTGTTTTTTAACTTCTTGTTTTTTTATCTCAAACATCAAATATTTGATAATATTATTTTATCAGGTGATATCGAATTAATAGGACAATTAAAGATAATTGATCTTCAATAAATCTTTAATATTTATGAATTTAATGGTGATAGAAAATTTATTTATTTTTAAGAAACTTACGATTCTTTTGAAAGTTTAAATTAAGAGTTTAAATACTGGTTGCTGCTGGATAACAAGGGAGAGTGTTTAATGGAAACAGAGTAGGTGTGACCAGGCGCGTAGAAGCGGTAAGAATGCTCCATGCATTTCTGTGGAATAAAATCATTTCAAAAAAAAAAAAAAAATGAAAAAATCTGGTGTGAAACACTCACACAACTTTCTCTTATTCCAGTTTTCAAAATTGCAATTGATAAATTTTATAGTTAGTAAATCACATTTAATGAAATTCGTCCGGAATTCGTCGACAACTGCTAAAAACTGTTCAGTATAAATGCACTTCCGATTTAGTAATTTTCTTGCAACTTAGAATTTTAGTCATCAATTTATTTCTAATTAATTTTGTTTGGATGGTAGAATTGTGTAATCACTTCAAATTATTGTGTAAGCAATTTAAAACATAACCCCACCCGTCCCCCAAAAGCCCCCTTAAATGACATTATCAGGCGAAATATTTCAAATAAAATTTGTACCTCTTTATATGTATAGTACACATTGCTACTTTAAAGAAAATCGTTGGAGCCGTATTCGAGAAAATACCAGCAAATTGAAAAAAATACATTTCAGTAAAAAACGCACTTCCAGTCATCAAATTTTTTTTGAAACTCGGAATTTCCACAACATATTTAATTCTAATTAATATTATTTAGATGATAGAATTGTATAATAAACTGAAATAGCACTTTATTAGAGAAAACCTAACCCCGCTCCTTCCTCAAAAGTGCCCTTAAATGAATTTTTCCAGAGAAAGGTTTTAAATAAAAGTTGTAGCTCTTTGTATGTGTAGTTGATATAGCAAGTTTGAAAAAAAAATCGTCGGAGCCATTTTTGAGAAAATTGCAAAAAAAAAGTAAAAAAAAAAAAAAACAACTAGTAAAGTGGTACTTCCGGTTGAGAACTTTTGACAGATGGCCCACTGTATCCCAAGGGGATCTCTAAACGTAATATTAAGTTTGAACTTTCTACGATTTTTCGTTTTTGAGCTGTGCTGTTCACATACAAATATACACACACACACACCATTTTCTAAAAACCATTTTTTTGGACTCAGAGGTTCTCAAAACGGATATTTTCGGTGAAAACTCGATATCGAAAATTAAGCACGATTACAATACTATTAGTAAGAGAAAGTAAAAGTAAAAATGCTATTTGATTCCATAGCGGAAGGTATTCCTGACTTATGGAGAAGAAGCTTGGACCATCACAAAGTAACAACATAAGAGCAGTGGAAAACGGATTATCAGGTGGAGGTGCTTTGAAAAATGAAGAATGCAACGGATAAGATAAATTAGGAATTACAATTACTAAGCTAAACTAATATCTTAGTGCCTTAATATATTTATTGAAAATTACTTTTATTTCTTCATTTCCTTTCTTTTGTTCGCAATGATTTTGTAAGGTACGAGAAAGTAACATTGTTTCAATGAGCCTGTACCATAGCTAGGCCAATTCAAGGAAGTGAAATGATCGAACACGCAAACCTAACTAGATTATATACCCTTAGGTTAGTTATTTGCGCCCTCGAGATGTTGGAACACAGGAAACACTATTTCTGTTAACTACAAGACTCTCTATATTTTTATTTTTATATAGTAAATTCCACTTTTAGTTACTGTGAATCACAGACATGTGGCATTTTAAGCTTTTAAAAAATACTTCCTAACTGTGATTTCTTACATTTTTACGTTTCTCCTACCATAAGTAAGAATAAGCATTGCGATCGTGTCGAATTTTAATTGTAATTGTATATTATTACTGGAAATTCAGGGTAGAGGTTTCTTGAGTGTGAAAAAAATGCTTTTGGGTAATGGTCTGGCTGGGTCTGTGTGTGAGTTTGCGAACAAAATATCTCAGGAAAAGTCGTAGGAAGCTCTCAAATTCGATATTCCGTCACCAGATAATACCACCGCAAAAATTTTGGTCCATCAACCGAAAATAGCGAGCGACTTCGCTATAGTTTTTCCAGTTTTTCGCGATTTTCTCTAAAATAGTCTCAACGATTTTCTTTAACTTTTGTTCACCATCTAAACACATGCAGCGAAAAACGTTTAACATGCAACTGAGAGGACCGAAATATTTTTTCGTGTTAAATGAAAAAAAAATAGCGGATAGTCTTCGTACCAATTTCTCTGCCATTGTACACGTAAAAAAAAAAATCTGGTGTGAAACACTCACACAACTTTCTCTTACTCCAGTTCTCAAAATTATAAGTTGACAAATTTTATAGTTTGTGTACCAAATTTAATGAAATTCGTTGAAAACTGAAAAAAATGTCCTGTAAAAGTGCACTTCCGGTTTACTAATTTTCTTGGAAACTCGGAATTTTAGCCCATTTATTTATTTCTAATTAATTTTGTTTGGATGATAGAATTGTATAATCAACATGATAGCACTTTAGAGAAAAACACAATCCCACCTCTCCCTCACAACTGCCCTTAAATGAATTTTCCCAGAGAAATATTTTAAATAAATGTAGATTTTTGTATGTTTAGTTGATATATAGGAAGTTTTAAGAAAATCGTCGGAGTCATTTTTGAGAAAATCGCGAAAAGTGAAAAAAAATCATTTACGAAAGTGGTAATTAAAAGCACTTCCGGTTATCCGATTTTTTTGAAACTTGGAATTTCAACAACATACTCAATTCTAATTAATATTATTTAGATGATAGAATTGTTTAATAAACTGAAATAGCACTTTAGATGAAAACCTAACTCCACCCCTCCCACTTAAATGCCCTTAAATGAATTTTCCCAGAGAAACATTTCAAATAAAAGTTGTAGCTCTTTGTATGTGCAGTTGATATACCAAGTTTGAAGAAAATCGTCAGAGCCATTTTTGAGAGAAATGCAAAAAAGTAAAAAAACAAAAAAAAACAAAACAAGTAAAGTGGTACTTCCGGTTGAGGAATTTTGACAGATGACCCACTGTCTCAGATGCCATGGTGATACCTAAACGGAATATCAAGTTTCAACTATCTACGATTTTCCGTTACACACACACACACACACACACACACACACACATACCATTTGCTAAAAACCACTTTTTTGGACTCAGAGGACTTCAAAACGGATATTTCCGGTGAAATCTCGATATCGAAAATTTGACATGATTACAATACTTCCTCTTACTAGGAGTAAGAGTAAGTAATAAACCAAAAAATCTGCGTAACGATGTGACGGCAGAAAACAGGTATATTTTGTTCGTCCGGGACGTGAAATCTTTTCGTGTTAAGCGATATTTGTTTTGTGTTGAAAGAAAAATATATATGAAATTACATAGTATTTTGTCGGGAACGCATATGTTTTCCTGTTAACCGAATTTTTATATTAAGCGTTTTTTTGTTAAATGTTTTTCACTGAAAATACCTTATCTGGTATCTTGGTATGAAGAGCAGGAGGAGAGAAATTACTAACCAATGGTAGCACTTTCTATGGGAAGCCTTAGGAGGATTTTTTTGGGAGGTTCTTGGAGATTAGAAAGTTAAGCTTTCCTTTAATGGTATCACCGGTATAATGTATACTATTTAATGTTTACTTAATATTTGTATATTATTAAGGTGCATTAGAAGAATTGCTAGAATTTCACGTTTCAGGAAAATTTGATAACCAAAAGTTCGACTTTACAGAATAGCTTTTTGAGTTTTTGGAATTTTCTCGAAAATGGCTACATCGATTTTCTATAAAGATTGAATGCCAACATCACGGATATAAACAATACATTTTTTTTGTTTCCAACACTGAATAATGTGACGATTTTTACACTAAATTTAGTGAGGAAATGAGGAAGTGAGAATTTAGCAAGGAAGTATTCTAGGCCCTCTACTTTACACCCTCTACACATCCGATATTCCACAATCTTCACACACAATCACCGCCTCATTTGCAGATAACACAGCTTTCCTTTCTTCCGATCCCGATCCACAATCCGTCACCCACAACATCCAAAATCACTTAAAGAAAGTAGAATTATGGTGCAAACAATGGAAAATTAAAATTAATGAGAGTAAAAGCACCAATGTGTAACGTTTACACTCCGCCGAGGAACTTGTCCTTCGCTATAGTATAATAACACTCCCATCCCTGTTGCAGACACCGTGAAATACCTAGGTATGTACTTGAACAAAAGACTCAAATGGAATCCACATACTAGACTTAAACGACAAGAGCTAAACACTCAAAACAGACTTCTACTTAGACTACTAGACAAACGTTCCAAACTCTCATTAGACAACAAAGTACTTAAATACAAAACAATTTTACGACCAATTTGGACTTACGGGGTTGAAGTCTGGGGCTCAACCAAGCAAACCAATTCAAAAAGAATCCAGTCCCTCCAATCCAAAATCCTCCGCAAAATTACCCAAGGCCCCGTATTACGTATCCAACCTGACCTACAAATCCCTTTCATCACAGAAATGATATCATTCCGTTACAAAAAAATCCATGAATCTCTCCTCCTTCATCCTAACCCTCTCGTCCTATAATTGACCTCTGCCCACATTCCAGGTAGTCCTCCCCGCCGTCTGAGACGCCTGTGGCCGCGAGACTTACTTTTTCATCATCAAATAGCCTAAGTAAACAATTATTATTGAATAATGTCCCTCACATGTGCGCATGTCTATATTTTCTTTAATCACTTTTGCTTATTGTATTATACATACAGTTGTAAATATCAATAAAAGAATTAAAAAAAAAAAATTAGTGAGGAAAATTCAAGTCACACACTACTTTCTCTCACAAGTTTGTGAAAGTAACATTTTTCCAACTCTAACCAGTTCGAAATCTAGCGGGAATACGTGAAAACAAAATTTAAAAAAATCAATGAATACGATGGATTTGATGAAAGGAAGTATTTGACTTGAATTAAAATACATTCTCAGAAATTTGCACCGTTTCATATTTTTAATATTCATATAAATTAAGAACAACCAATTTAATATGGTTGCAGAAAGAATTTAAATATTCAACACTCGCTGCACTCGTGCGGTCAAACTCTGAACTGGAGTGTGTAAAAACTCACTTGTAAAATAAATAACTATTCTTTTTTTTCCCTTAAATTTACAAACTAAGTAACACATATATACAATAGGTACATACATAAGGTAAGAGGTATCTTCGTGTGAAGAGCAGGAGAAGAGAAACTGCTAAAACCAATGGTTGTACTCCCTAGGGTTGCAATTACGAAGGAAATCTCGGGGCTATTGCCGGTTCAAACATCGTGGAGGATTGTCAGGGATATTATAGAGGCAAGAGATTGTAAAAATGGATTAGAGCAATGAGAGAGCGCGATGTGGTATGTGAGATATTTTGTCTTGGTAAGCTGTTGAGGGGATGTTGAGATCGTTATGGATAGTGAGGTTTGCGTCATAGTAGGGAGCGTTAACTATTTGTCAAACTAGTTTGAATTGAAATGTCTGTATAGTTCGTATGTTTGGCTGAACCCCATAGTTTTAGTCCGTAAGTATTACAAAGGGTTTAGGGATCGTTATATATATATATATATATATATATCAGTCTTTTTAATTGCGTAGGTAATTTAGATTGTCTTCCGAGAAGTCTGCAACGAAGATTGGTGCGTTTAGACAATGCCATGCTTGTTTTTTATAATGGGTATTAGAAGGAGAGAATTGGGTTTATAAGAAGAAATAAACTGGAAATAATGCTGAACACTGTATAATGAGAAAGTAACACAAACTGCCAGGACATTACACGTATATAGAAATTGGTAGCGAGAGATTAGAGTAAGTGAAAAGAAGGGTAGTAGTTGGTTGCTGACCCGATATAACTGCTGTATGAAGTGTTCTGAAGACTGTACCCCTGTAGGGCTAGCGCTGCTGTATATAAACAGAGTATCCCACTCTAGTCTGGCCTAAATAGCGAGTCAGACTCTCAATTTTGTGTGTCTCTCTCTCTCTGTTTTAGATCCCTCTCTTCGGATCCCAGTACTCAAGACTGTCCCCTGTAGGGCTAGCGCTGCTGTATATAAATAAAGTCTCCCACTCTAGTGTGGCCTAAGTAGCGAGTCAGACTCTCAATTTTGTGTCTCTCTCTCTCTCTGTTTTAGATCCCTCTCTTCGGATCCCAGTACTCAAGACTGTCCCCTGTAGGGCTAGCGCTGCTGTATATAAATAGAGACTCCCACTCTAGTCTGGCCTAAGTAGCGAGTCAGACTCTCAATTTTGTGTGTCTCTCTCTCTCTGCTTTAGATCCCTCTCTTCGGATCCTATTACACTTTTAAGTCTTCTGTGTGGGTTCCACGCAAATCATTTATCTATAAGGAGTCCAACGTAACGCACTAGATCTGTAACAGGTAGAGCACTGCTGTTGAAGACAGGAAGATCCCCACCGGCGGAGAGACACTTCTATTTGAAATATTTTTCTGGAAACCTTAATTTTAGGAGGGGATTCTGAGAAAACTGGGACGTTAAATCTCAAATGTATTTGTTCAATATTATTGCACTCTTTTCTAGACTGTAAGACTACAATGTAATCATTCAACTATTACATGTAGTATGGGTACAAATACCTTCCACCAGTTCTATTATATTTGTTAGAGTAAACAGAACAGAGAACAAGTTTAAAGAAACTTGCAATTTATTAAATTGTTTTAGAGGAAAGTCGTGTCAGTGTTTCACATCAGATTTTTTTTTTATAATTATTAAATAGAAAAAAAAAAAATTGTTCAGATATTGTCAAAAAAAAAAATAAATAAATAGCTGAATTATTTAAAAATAATTATGTTACTAATTAAGCAAAGAGTTTATTGTTCTGTTTTTTGTTTTTTTTTTTTTCGAATTTTCTCATATTATAAAATGGATATTTTCTAATTACAAAAAATATATATTCTAATTTCAGAGAGGAGAAAGGTTTTCACGAGTTTATTTCGAATTTTCACCAGCACACATATAATTATATTTCATATTAAATATATTAGGGACTACCTTTATTGATTTCCATAATGTTATGATGAAACTTTCGGATGGATAAAAGGCTTATTAGACAATTGAGTGGACAAAAGAATTCACAGAGTTGTCTGAAATTAGTTCAAAGAAATCAGTATTTATCTAAAATAATGAAAAAAAAAAACAAACAAAAAATGACCATTTGTTTACGTTAAATTCGGCAATATAATCTCTCTTTTCCGATTATTGGTATGTCATGAACATTTGTACGACTAGCACTTAATCAGCAGACGACTGATAATTACAAGTTTCCATTTTAGAAATATCACATTTTATCTTATTATTTAAAAATGTATAATTTGGTAAAATGAAAATTAAATATAAAAAAATTTGGAGTGAAACATTTACACGGCTTTCTTCAAATTTCTTTTTAAAACACATGTTTTGAATTTTGACATCACAGAATCCTCTTTTATCTGTGTGATTGGTATTCCAAGTTTAAAGGAAATCGTTATAAGTCGTTTTCGAGAAAATTCCAAAAAAACTGAAAAGACGTATCCTATAAAAGCACACTTCCGGTTAACCAAGTTTCTTCAAAATTGGAATTCTAGCAATGTTTCTAATATATATTATAAAGATGACAGAACTATACACTGTTCTGAAGTGGTACTTTAGAGAAAAGCTTAACGCTACTTTTCCCCCCCAAAAAAATCAATTTTCTACAGAAAATGTTTCAAATGAAAGTGGTAGGAAGAAAATCATAGGGAGTCGTTTTCAAAAAAATTGCGTAAAACTTAAAAAAAAAAATTCACTAAAAGTCACACTTCCGTTTGATGAATTTTACACGAAACCTTCGTGCCACATACGGTTTGTATTATCTAAAAGAAATACCAATTTGAATTTCCTGCCATTTTTGGCTTTTTGAGATATTTTGTTCACACACTCGCGCACACACATACACTCACGTACAGATCATTCGTTTCGTACACAAAGGATCGATCTCAAAACATGTATTTCCGGTGAAAAATTTAATTTCGAAATCTGTCACGTTAGCAATACTTCCTCTTAAATAGGAAGAGTACGAGAAAGTAAACTTCATATTATCAGTTAGAATATTTGTTCTATGGTTGGCTGGCCTCTCAATATCAACAAAAATGTGCGATGATAAGGGCCGAAATAGCGCATCAGCCAGCCCTCAGCGATTATTACCACGTATTGGGACCCTTTCAAAGATTTTGACTCCCCAAACTTTTTAAAATCCATTTTTTGTCGGAAAATTGTTATAAATAAAAAGTACGCTGATGGTTCTGTGTTTAAAAAAGAATCGTTATATACAGGGTGTCCCATTTAAATGGGTCACTTTTGAAAAAACTCTTAAACGAAAAAAGATATCAAAAAAGTGAACATACAGTTTGTTGAAGTATTTGCGCTCTAGTTTATGATGGTATTAATGTTATTTGATTTTATTGCCGCCTTACACCTGAAATCGGTGATTGAAAGTTGCGATTTCGTTTCGACCCCCCACTTTTTACTACTGCATTGAAAACTACTAAAAAAAAATGAAGAATAATGCCGTTAATTTCACTTCAATATTTCAAGCCATTGCCGAGATATTCAATCATAAAGATTAAATTTTCGTCGTTTTTTTTTCTTATTTTTCTGTTTTGTAAACTAAAATTAAAAGCGGCGATTTTCTTATTAATTACGAATAAATAAGAGATTTCAAATGCTGATAAAGCTTGAGACCTACTTTAGAACCATAAGGGACTTAAAAATCAGGTAAAACACCATTAAAACAAAACAATATTCCAGTTTATTTACAAAAATCTATACAAAAAATTATTCCCTATTTATTCAAAATGACCTCCTCGGTTTAAACGGCACAAGCGCAGTCGCTGTCCAACAGATGAAGTTGCTAACCGTACCATGTCTGCCGGAATTGCTAAGCTGATTTGGATTAAGTCTTCTCTAAGTACTTCTGGAGTTATTGGCCGGGTTGTTGAGATTCAAAGCCCCAAAGAAAAAATTCAAGAGTAGTTAAATCTGGTGATCTGGCGAGAGAAAAGTGAATGAGATGTTCAGTAGCCGCAGGATCGTGAGGCAGGCAGCGGTAAGCTGGCCTTCCAGATCGCCAGATAATGGTGCTTGTGGTAGATGTTAAATATACATTATAATATTTGAATTTATTTGGCAAAACATGTGTTATGATAGCTAATTACTAAAAACGAGGGAAAAAAAAATAAAATAATCCGAGAGACTTTTTTTAATAAAATCTTGGCTTTCCCGTTATACCTTCTAGAATTAGCTGGTATTGATTGAATATTTATTAAACTAAAAGAATAATAATTATATATTTATATAAAGGAAGATACAGTTAGTCTTATATACAAAAGAAAGAAAGAAAACAAGTATATACGGCATGGATAAATTATCCGTCTGCGGGAGGTTGATTTTTAATCAATTATTATGAAGCGTGAACAGTATAATTAGGAAAATAAAAAACAAAAAAGTAGCAAATAAATAGATAAAATAACTAAATATATGAAAATTAGAAATTGAAATACTGAACAAGTTGATAACGATACTGCCAGGCGTGTCGTGCATAATTGAGAATTGATTGGCAAGAAGATGGATTTAGGATGGATATTAAATGAGATCTGGATAACTTCTTACAGCCAAAATAAAGTAATCTAAGTTCTAGAAGAATGGTACATTCCGCAATAAAATGAAAGACGTCTTCTTTGAACCGAGAGTTACACAGAGGACAGAGTTCCACATCTCTTTCTAGGAAAAGACAGTAATTTAAATAGAGGAGTTCATACCTTAGTTTAAAATAACCAACGATGTTGGGTTAAAGAGAGACCACAATGATTTGTATATGAAAACCTGAAAAACTGAAGAGTGTGATCTAAATCTTTGTACAACAAAAACCGTGTTGAAGACTGGGTGTGCCTCTCAGACTCCTTCAAATGCCTAGAATTTATAACAGAAAGAAGACTTTTCGTCTGACCTTTCCAAAGTTCCTTATTTTCGAGTGAAAATTCAAATGCACAATTATAATTTCGAGCTAAGGAATTCCACTGAGAAAACCAAGATGTATTTTTATTAATTATTTGAAGAGCTGAAGTTTTAGAAAAACGGGCTGCTAAAAGAATATCAATTGTTTTAACTTTATAATGAGAATATTATTAAATTAAACTACCCAGTTGCCAATTTAATCGAATTATTCCTTCTATATATTTAGCGTATAGAGTTTTAAACATCTGTTAAAACTAACATCAGTAAAGCACACAATTTATTAAAATCATTTTTAATGCCCACTATTAAATTGAACAAAGGCAGAGAAGAAAAAAAATGCAAACCCAATAAAATGACTTTTCACTAAAAATATAACAAAACACTGGTAGAGAGAGAGTGAGAAAGTATATCTGTCACTACCCACTCATTGACCCTTCTAAGAAGTATCGTTTCTTATTTAAATTGAAAAGGTTTATATGCCCACGTAATTTTACTTGAAATGCGTCCAGTGCACTCTATACGCTGTAGGAGGTACTATTGGCAATGTAATAATAAAATGTTAAGTGCATGTGATCCAAATATGGCCTTACAGAAATAGTATTTTGTGCATAGGCTTTAAAAAAAAAAATATATACATATATATTCAAAAACCACATCCTACTTTTAATTTCTATTTATAAAACAATTTTCCACCTTTTATATTTCATATTGTTTACTTTGTAAGAAAAATAATATTCTCTCTTATTATGTTAATTCACAAAGTATTGTTCAATTTATTCAGAATGTTCCTGTTTTTAAAAGTTAGACATGTAAACAAATTATTTTTTATTGCTTTTTAACCTGAGAATTGAAATAAATAAATAAATCTTTGAAATACTCGTGATAAATCTACTTATATAAACATTTATTATAAAATCCCAAATTAAAGGCAATCATGATTAAGCTATTGTTATTTGTTAATTGTTCTATTGAGAATTGAATGAGGCTTAAATTGAAGAACAGACTTAACTGGAACAACGCTCTATGCGGTTTTTTTTTTTTTTGCCAATTTGGGCACAACCCTAAAGCTACAGCCCTAAAGCAAACCAAGTAAATATGGTACAAAGCAGTGATCGGCAACCTAAGTCTTAGGTTGTCTTAGCAACCCACCTAAACTCATTGTAAAATTTTAAGCCTTTTATTTTACCTGAAGTTTAATTGAACGCGCTGTCGCTTTTGACTTTCAGAGAGTGTAATTTTAGAAAAGATCAAAGAAGAACGCTGCCTTAGATTTTCTTTTCCTAGAAGCCTCAACGGTTCACTGTTCGTGATAGACAGTATTGTCTGTAACGAGAGAACACTGCCCGGAAGGAACAGGGCACTGTGAAGGCTCCGGGTGTCAATGACCATAAATGTTGACAAGCCTTAAATTAAAAAAAACTAAAACTATACATACTGACGAATGGAGAAGTGGTCATAATAATTGGTTCAGTAGTTAAGTAATCTTGGTTCAGAAAAATCACTCTAGTACAAAGTTTTATTAATCGAAATAATCCTAATATTTAAATGCAAAATTAATGAAAGTTCCTGGAGAAAAAATTAAATCATTCTTCATAATTGTTGAATATACGGATGGGTCCGCAATGTTGGATTTGAGGTTTCGGATTTTCATCCATCGTCAGAGCAAATTCACCAAGTTTATGTAGAGAGTTCACTTCAACATAATGTTTTCTGTGATAATGATATACACGTTTTGATGTCCCCTAAGTTCAAAAAAGTGGTTTCTAGAAAATAGTCTGCGGGGGGTGGGTGTGCTTTTATATGAGCAGCATAGCTTAAAAAAAACGCAAAAAGTTCAAACTTGACATTCCGTTTGGGTATCACCATGGAATCCAACAGAAAGTTATCTGTCAAAATTCCTCAACCACTTTATTGAATACATTTTTCCCAGTTTTTTGCATTTTCTAAAAAACGACACCAAAGGTTTTTGTTTAAACTATATAATATATCAACTAGACAAATTAATAATTACTTCTTTTATTTGAAATATTTCTCAGGAAAAAATTAATTTAAGATAACTTTTGAGGAAGGCGTGGATTTTCCAAAATCCTGAAGGATTTCATTAAATTTGGTATACAAATTATACATAAATAGACCTAACACTTCTATGTGAAACTTTGTTTGAGGTTAAGCTTTCCTCTAAACAATGTGGTTTTTATTAAGTTCAGATTTTCCCATTGATACAATATTGAAGACAATTAAACATCTAGTGAATGAATTGTAAATTTGATGAAAAATTATTTATTCATAAATATGTAAACTGCAGTAAGAGAAAGTCGTTTGAGCGTTTCACACTAAATTCTAATTTATATAATTGCATTGTACTTTTATTTTTTAAGGGCCCCGCACACTTAAATAAAGGAATCCCGTGGCAGGTCTTCTAGGATTTTTTTTTTGAGATATTATTACAAACTTATCTATAGCAGAATAAAAATAGCATCTTAAAAGATAGAAATAGCCGAGAACATAAAATTCATACTTTTAGAAACGTGCCTAGAGGACATATTCCTAAAAACAAACTTTCGAACTGGAGACCTGGAATATATATATATATGATTAGATATGTCCGAGAGAAAAAGTTAAGCGGAACATGCTCATATTTTGTATTCTACTATGAGTTTTCATCCAGGAGCCTCAAAAAAAGAGAGATCCTAAGATATTCCAGCAATCCCTTTTATGTTTCACTAAAAACTTGGGCCAAAATAAAAAAAATCCTAATTTCTGAAAATGAGGAAAAATTCCATGCGGATGTGCTCATTGTTCTAATTTATTTACTTTGTAAAGACAGTGCAGTCAAAGGAATAACTAAATGATTAAGGGCACGCAAATTATTTAAATTACAAAATTACTTAAAAAGCTTTTGATGAATTCGATTCCGATATGCCGTTTTGATCTTTAAGCCAGTGGTACTAAAAAAAAAAAAAAAATGTATATTACCGTTAAGTTTTTCCAAATGAATAAGCTTTTCCTTTTCTCTTACTTTGTATATTTTGCATTTCCAACCAAAAAAATCAAAATTCCTTAAGAAAAATACTTAAACAATCCAACTTAAAGCTCAAGAAATTTACAATACAAATATTGTACGCTTAATATAAGAAACAAAAATATCAGCGTGCAATAGAAAGTAAAAACAATACTTAGTAATAACTATAAAATATTATTTTAATGGAGAAACGTGCAATTTTGAATTAACCGTTGATTATTTATAAGGTATATTATATCAGAATAGGATGCATGACTTGGAAATTTGTCCAGATATTTCCTACTGATGACAAAATCAACTTTATTTATTTAAAAAAAAAAAAAATCAATGTTGAAACTCACTCGACTTCCTTAAACTCCAACTATTAACTTTGTTAAACAAAGTTTCTTTCGAACGTTTCATTAAAAGCTTCGTTTACACAATGTTATAAAGCATTCTATAAACCACTGTGCTCTTTATGGTCAATTGTGTTAGAAATAAATATTTTCAATTAGTAACTTATTGTTCGTTATTGTTTCATTTTTCTCTCTTCGCTCAGCAACTATAATTTTCAGATATAAAAATTAGCAAACTAATTCAAAAGTTTATCTTGTTACTAACCTTTCAAAGCGCTTTCTTCGATTATGTTTTCTGATATCTGTCATGAACCAAATTATTAATAGGGCATTAATGCTGAACATTGTGAATGTTTGTGTAATTAGCTGGCTCGTTGAAATTAAAACGGAAAAAGCTAACGAAAAAATCAAACATTGTGAACAACAAATGCAAAACAAAATGTCTACTCAATTTGAAGTTTTTATACACACTGAGTTATGCACTAGCCTACCAATGAGAGCAGCACCAGCGCATACTCAAAATGTTATTTTATTGCAACACAAATACAAATTTAAGTATTAACTTAAAATAATATAATAATAACTATAATAATATAATAATATAATAATAACTATAATAATATAATAATATAATAATAACTATAATAATATAATAATATAATAATAACTTAAAAACGAATATGTTATTTTATTGGAACACAAATACAAATTTAAGTATTAACAGTGAATAATAACTTAAAAACGACTGGGCAACTAGAAATTGTTTTCTGTTTTTTTATCCTTCGTAGCATGCACATTCCTTTTATTCCTGACCGGTTTGGGATTTTCATCCATCGAATGCGAATTCATCAAGTTCGTATAGAGAGTTCATTTCAACATAATGTTTCTGTTACCTATTCACACTTGTAGGTTTGTTGGTTATATATATATATATATGCGGGAGGTTATAAGGTTATGTTACTTTGTGTGTTGTGTGTTTAATGACAAAATGGAATTATTATAAAAAATATTAATATACATTAGATATGTACAGTGGTTGTAGGCAGTCTAAGATGCTCATTGGAGGTCCGGTAAAAGTGAGATGTTGCAGTGTGGCTTTCATGGACCTCGCTCAGGCATTTGGTTGTATCCTTTATTGGCCATTGTGGTTGAGGAGACACCTCTATGTAATGGGGGGACTCATGCCAGGTAACTTTTGTAGAGTCTTTGAGATAAAGGAGGAAACACCCATCCATCTTATGAAGATTGCTTTGATTTTGAGGAAATTAGGTGCAGGAACTTTGGTAGGCACAGGATGTCTGTGGAAGAGCTTAGACTATTTCCCTTTAAAGTTACTGACCGATTTGTTCAGACTGCGGTGAATCTTAGATGGGTTAGAGCCGGGTCAAGATTTTTTTTATTCCCGAGGGTAGGGTTTGGTATTTCCCCCCCAGGCAAATAATAATACTACAGTGGGACCCAACACGACATTTTCGGTCCAAACCCGTCAATAGGAAGTGCGACTTTACTATTGGAGGAGGGGCAGTTTACTAAAAAATAGCTCTAAACTTTTCATTAAATTTCACTTACTAACTGCATACATATTAAGCTTATCATTTTTATTTGAAACTTTTGGAATATTTTATTTGCACTTATTTTTGTAGAATACTTGGGGAGTGCTGCAATTTAAAGCTTTTCTCTAAAAAGCCACTTCAGGACTATATAACAGTTCAACTACTGCTATAATATAAGGTCAATTAAATGCATTCCTGTTTGAAGGAATTTGGAAGTACGATTTTATATATTTTCTCCAACGATTTCCATTAAACTTGGAATCTTAATGGCACTTGTATAAATATTTTCATTGGCAATACAAGATTTGCTGTAAAAATAGTCAGGTTTCAGAAAGTGCTGTTATATCCTAAAAAAAACAATAAACCTATTCCATATTACCAATATTTTTATATGTTCAGGCTGATTCAATTTTTAATTCAAATTCCTACTTGAAAGATAATTATCAGATAATAATAAAATTGCCGTAAAAGAAATTGTTGAAAGTGTTCCACAACCAAAATTTTTTAATATTCACGGTCTCAAAACCCGTATTTCCGGTCACAAATTTCTTTCGACAATTTGGCACATTGCACTTACTTTTACAATAGCAAGTGAGAAAAAAAATAAGTCTTAAATCTTTTTTTAAAACGTAATATATTTAGAAGTTCCTTTTGTCTTCTCAGTTTCTAAGGTTCTTCCAGTTAGTAAAATATTGGTACTTTCTTTTTATTATGAAATTTAAATATGATTGAATGTACTACACCCAAATATTTCGTGTCTACATTACTGATTCGCCACACATGGTGAATTTAGATTATCATTTTGACTTTGAAGTAGCAATCTTTATTATAGGGTGCATATATAAATATTTTTTGGAAGGAAGCCCCCCCAAAAAACAGGTAAGACACGGTAACTTGCAATATATACAATGATTTATGAAAAATTATCGAATTTCCTCGCGGCTATTTGTTATCATGGTTTTGAAGAGGAACAAAAACTACCTAAATTCCAATATATTGAACAGCCTGATGTAATCTTTCCTTTTATTGTAAAATGTATATTAGATTATATATAAAAAAAAAGAAGAAAAAAATACACGATACACGATAGAAAATAATTTTAATGCATTTACATTCTGGGCATACCGGCCGGTTTGTAACCGCACACCAGACACCACAAAGTGTTCTGCATAACAGCGATTAACACAATCTGAAGCCGCTATGAATACCTGAACTACAAAACTTATTTAAATTTATAAGAATTTTTGGAAACAACTTTTTTCTATATAATATATAATGTCTGATGTAAGTACATTTTGAAAGAAAATACGCACTAATTTTCAAATTATTTGTTAAGAAAATGTTAATAACATTTTCATGAAAACATATATATATATGTATATGAAAACATATATTTATATGTTTAATATGTTAATATCAACATATGTATAAATGTTAATAACATTTTTTTGCAATGTCTCAGTTTTTTTGGTGAGGGTAAATGAGCTGTAAGATAAAATACTTCGAAATACACGGCCAAAATTTCGAAACTGAGTTTCTTACTTACTTACTTATTCTATTCCTATTTTACCTTGCAGTGTACAGGGTTTGCAAAATAGTCGCCATCCGTCTCTATCTCTGGCCATTGATTTAGCCTTGCTTTACTGTCATGCCAGTTTCCCCGAGGCATTCTGTAATATTATCTAGCCAGGTGATTCCTTTTTCTTCCTCTTGGTCTCTTACCAGTACACTACAAGGCTTCATAGGCTCGTTAGTATGCCTTGCATGCTTCATCCTTATAATATGCCCAAACCATCTTAGTTGGGTGCGTCTGATTTGCTCCACAATTGCTTCACAACGCAGATTACTCCCTTCTTGTCTTACCCTCCACTCTGCGGAGGTATCGCATTTCCGTCGCTTGTATACGGCTTTTGCAGCTTTTCGTAAGGATCCAGGATTCGCATCCGTATGTAAGGATTGGGAGGTAAACTGAGTTTCGAGTTGAGAAATTTACCATATTATATATTTTGAGGAATGGTGTCTGAATAAGCATATATATATTGTATATTTGTGTGTTGAATTAGTGTGTTTGTTAGTTTTTATTCTACAGCTTTTTTTAAAGTGAATCTATTCAACTTATAAGAGCTGTAACACGTCCTATTCTGTTCTATCAACAAATCAATTCATATTACTGCTAGATTAAGCGACAAGACAGAGTAGGATACGTCCCTCTCACCCCCCCAACAAAATAGAATTTCAAAATACTGTGAGAATAATTTTAGAAAAATATAATATATTTAAAATAACCTTATCATTTGTTTAAAATCTAACAAAATAAACAACAGAAAGAATAGAAGAAAAAGGCTAAAATCTGAATAAAAAAATAAATACATAAATAAATAAATGTTACAGTTTGATTTACCTCTATAACAATTGTCACGAAACTATTTCCTAGACTGTTTGTGATTACATCACTTGTTACAAAATCATAAGATTCCCCCTGAGGCTCAAATATTAAATAGAAATGTCGTGTCGTTGGTTTTGATAAAAATCTTTTAAAGATAAAAAAGGATAAAATTGTGGACATAAACTATCGTTTAGTAACGATTCTTTAATAATATTGTTGGTTATGTTAATATTGAAAAATAATAGTCCTTTAATATTGTTGTTTAATTTATTTAACAATGTAATTTTAGCTATTTTAAAAATTATTTTTATTGAATACCACATTATAACCAACCAAATTATTACCATTTAATAATATTAGTAAATTTTTTTAGTTCTTTTTTGTTATAAAATTCCTATGTTTACTTTCACTACCGTATTGTAATTGTGTCAAATTTTCGATATCGAATTTTCACCGGAAATATCCATTTTGAGGTCATCTGAGCCCCAAAAAAATGGTTTTTATCAATTGGTTGTGTGTGTATGGTGTGTGGGACAGCATACCTTAAAATAAAAAATAAAAAAATCGAAGAATGTTCAACCTTAATATTTCGTTAAAGTGATAACAAGAGACCCGAGAATAAGGTTTTCGTAAATAATCGCTCAACAGAAAGTGCCACTTTACTGAATTTATTTTTGTCCATATTTTCTCAAAAACGGCTCCAACAATTTTGTTTAAACTTTATATATCAACTTACACATACAATTAGCTACAACTTTTATTTGAAACATTTCTCCGGGAAAATTCATTTAACGGTACTTTTGATGGGAGAGATGAGGTTAGGTTTTTTTTCCTCTAAGTGCTATATCAGTTTACTACACAATTCTATCATCTAAATAATATTAATTAGAATTAAATATATTTGTTGTGGTTGGATCCGCAGAGCTGGAAAAGCATTAGAGATATTTTCCGTGATAGCCAGCTCCTTTATGTGGTCATCGTCCGGTTTCGGGCGTTCGCCCATCATCAGGATGTTTTTCTCAAACAGTGTAATAACATAGACTTACACAGAGCAAATACAGTTAATACACCAGTTGTCAGTCTATTTGCTCTGTGCAAGTCTATGTTATTACACTGTTTGACAAAAACATCCTGATGATGGGCGAACGCCCGAAACTGGTCGATGACCACAAAAAGAAGCAGCGTAGTCTAACTCTACGGAAAATATCTCTAATTAAATATGCTGTTGAAATTCCGAATTTGAAGAAAATCAGATGACCGGAAGTGCGTTTTTACTATACAGTTTTTTTTTTGCGAATTGTCTACATAAAAATTATCTGGTGTGAAACACTCACAGACCTTTCTCTTACTCCAGTTTTCAAAATTATAATTGACAAATTTTATAGTTTGTGTATCAAATTTGATGAAATTCGTTGGAGTTCGTCGAAAACTGAAAAAAAAAGTTCAGTAAAGTGCTCTTGCGGTTTACTTATTTTTTTTTGAAACTCGGAATTTTGGCCATCTATTTATTTCTAATTAATTTTTATTGGATGGTCAAAAACGAATTTTCCCAGAGAAATGTTTTAAATAAAAGTTGTAGATCATTGTATATGTAGTTGATATACCTAATTTGAATAAAATCGTCGGAGCCATTTTTGAGAAAATTGCAAGAAAGTAAAAAAATACCAAAAGGCTGAAAAATATATTTAAGTAAAAACGCACTTCCGGTCATCCGCTTTTTTTCAACCTCGGAATTTCAACAACACATTTAATTCTAATTAATATTATTAAGATGATAGAATTGTATAATAAACTGTAATAGCACTTTAGAGGACAACCCACCACACCCCTCTCTTAAAAATGCCCTTAAATGCATTTTCCCGGAGAAATATTTCAAATAAAAATTGTAGATCTTTGTAAGTGTAGTTGATATACTAAGTTTAAAGAAAATCGTTCGAGCCATTTTGGAAAAAATGCAAAAAAGTGAAAAAAAACATTTAGTAAAGTGGTACTTCTGGTTGAGAAATTTTGACCGCTGACCTACTGTCCCATGGAAACCTAAACGGAATATCAAGTTTAAACTTTCTACGATTTCTTTTTTTTGAGCTATGCTGTTCACATACATACATACACACACACACACACACACCCACACACACACACACACACACACACACACCACCACACACACAGACCATTTGCTAAAAACCACTTTTTTGGACTCAGGGGACCTCAAAACGGATATTTCCGGTGAAAACTCGATATCGAAAATTTGGCACGATTACAATACTTACTCCCGCTAGGAGTAACCGAAAGTAACAACGCCGAATTTCATTCAAATTAGTATACTAACTATAAAACTTGTTAGTTATTATTTTGTAAACTACAGTAAGAAGAAAGTTGTGTGAGTGTTTCACACCAGATTTTTTTTTCTACACATTCAACTTTTATCAGAATAAAGGATGAGTTCAATCAGAAAATTTAATTTGGTGCAGTTAGTATTTCCAAATTTTACACAAAAATTTTGAATTTTGGAAATTAATTTGGTGAAATTGGCTGGAAAAAAAAAATCGTAATTTCGATTCAAGAATATTGACCGACATCTTCAGGTCGGTTCCTGGGATGGAATATCAATTTTGAACTTCTGCGACAGTTCATTTTTATGATATATTGATCACACATAACGCACACATACACACACACAGATAAATACAGATTATTTGTTAATTTTTGTTTTAATTAATTTCAATTTTTATTTATTTGTCCATAATTAACTAAGAAAAGTAGTTTTGCGATATTATTAAACAAAATACAATACAAAGTAAAAAAATACGAACAGTGAAGGCGTTGAGCACGTGTTCAATGACAAAAAAAAAACTCTAGTTAGTAGTTATCTAACTTATGAGAGGTCAAACTATACTAAGCTCGGTTCAAGGTGATCTTCAACCCTCTCCCCCAAAAACCACCTTTTCCCCCTCAGCCTATACAATAGTTGTTCTAATGTTGATCACATCCATAGATATATTGCGTTTTTTTGCAATAAAAACAACACTGCACAATGAATGCACTTCTCATAATTACCTTTTTCTTTTTTACAATACTTTTATCCTGAATACTGTTCCTGCATATACCTACTTATAAAGGAATAGTTATATTTTATTTCCTTTTATTGGTGATGAAAAAAAAGTATTCCAATCGAGGTTACCTGAACACGAAAGTAAATGAACTTTATGTATGTGTATGTTTGTCTGCCATGTGTGTAATTTGTGTAAAAATTAACAGTATAATTCTTCAGTAAAATATCTTCATTCGCAAGTTTTACTATACTACCGAAATTTTTTCAGTTTTTTACGATTTTTTTCAAAAAGAAAAAATAAATAAATAAATAAATAAAACTACTGCAACGTTATTCTTTAAATTTTTGCCGGCTATAACACGTGTAGAACTATTTATTTAAAACTTTATCAAGGAAAATTCATTTTAGAGAGATTCTGGAAGTTTTTCTTCAAACTTAAAGCGAGTTTATTTTTAATAAGATGTTTATACGGTAATAGCCAGAGGAGTTTTTAAATAAAAAAGAATTCTTTGTTGTTCTTCGTTTCAGGTACCAGTGGTACCCTTCTTTAGGAGCTCTGTAAAATTTATTGGAGAAAAATTACATTATAGAACAGTATAGTAAGTAAAGAAAAAGTGCATAGTTTTATGGCAAATAAAAGAAAAATTTAAATTAAAGAAATATTAACAGAAAAGATTAAGCAAAAGATATTAAAAACAAAAAAATTATAACACAGAAATTACGTTAAATTTAATAAAAGGATGTTAAAAATAAGAGAAAATAAGACAGATAAAGATACCTTTAGGGTAGGAGAGGAATGAATGTTCAAAACGTTGAGATTTGAAATGAAGAGAGAGTATTCTTTTTAAAATTCAAAAAACTGTTAAAAGGTGGGAGGGATAAGAAAAATGTTCATAGTGAGGAGCGGCAATTTCAAATTTGAAGAACAAATTATTGGCGAGTGTCTTTGTTTAGCGTTAAGAAAAATGTTGGCCAGAGGATTTCCTTGAGGAACGATATACTCATCGTGTGTAGGCAAGGGTTCGGTAGAGGAATTCCTCCAGGAAATCCTAGAGGCTATTTCCTTGATGATTTCCTCTACGTGTATGGTTAACTTAAGAAAGTAATATAGAGGACTATTTAAGTTTTGAGGGAGCTCTGAAGAAAAGTTTTCGTTCTTCAGATCTATTTCAACATATTTTATGATTCTTTATTTATATTAAGGACACGCCTTGAGTCCAAGGATCCTTGTCACGGACAGTATTTATCCCCCTTAGGTGTTAAGCGAGCAAAACTGCGAAAAGAAATGAACATTTCTTTATTTCGTCGAGTATGTGGGGGGGGGGGGATTAAAGATAAAAACAGACATAGAAATGAGAAAAGATAATGAAAGTAAAAGGGAGCCTTCCTCGATCATCCCACTTGGATATTTATGGTAATTTATTTCTACGCTTATAACTAACTGTCTGCTCTTTACAATGATTTAATATTATATATCATAAATAATTTTAAAACAGAGTATTCATTCATTTCAAAACAATTTGTTGATATGTGTAAGTATATAAAATATATTTTTAAATAGATATTGCAATAGCAAGATAGAGATATGAATATAAATTATGTTAATATTTATAAGAAAGTATTTATTTGTAACAAACATTAGTGTTTATTATGTTTCAAAAAGGTTATATCAATAAGTGATTTATTTTAAATCCATTAACAGTATGCAAGTAACTGAATAAATTAGGTTATTTTTCTTCTTCTTTATTTTTTTTAATTCTTTTTCTAACCTCTAATTGAAAGTTTATTTATAACTAATAGAGGCCTATGTTTAAAAGGTTTTCTTCTATTTAAATAATTGGCTAGAGTTAAAATAAAATGAAAACCATTTTAGTATGGAACTAACTGTCTTTATTGTAGTATCGTTTTTTGTTCTAATGAATGGAGAAAACATAAAATCTTATTGGAAAGAAATATGGAGTGCAATACTTACATGCTCACTTTATCTTACTGCAGTTAATACAAATTAAATTTTCATTAAATTTGGCCCTATATGTTCACTTAAATATAGAGATTGTTGGTTAGCACTAATGGAAGGATAATATTTGATTGTATTTTTGCCCGCAAGGGGTATCTGTTGTTTGGTTGTATTTAAATTTGAAGTCAAAAGATAGCGCTATTAACATTGAACAAAGATAAAAAAAGTGATTCAAATAAATGTAATTAGTTTAAATTTAAGCAGTATTAAAGAAAATCATGCAGTCTGATATTCAGTCTTGAACACTTTAGAAAACCAGTCTTCACTAAGTCACAAAGGTCATTGCTTTCCCAAAAAAGTCTTTTATTAAATTTAGATTATTCCATTGATTATAAAATGAACCGCCTGATTCCACAATAGATTTTTTTTTGTTTCTTTATTAAACAGTCTTCGTTAGATGGCATTTCCAAGCCTACGTCTAGAAGGTTTTTTATTTTTATTTTATTTTATTTTTGGCTAAGGAAAGCAAACATTACTGAAAGAACTGCCAAATTTCAGATCTTTATAACTGTAGTCCTATTAAATCTTTGTTATTATAATACATTAAAAATTACTTCATATATCCAAACGTTACTAAACTTTGCATCAAGTGCAATCCAAAAAAAATACAAGAGAGAGAGAGACATATAATCTTTAAAAATCATAAGTATTCAATAACGGTATTATAACAAAATAAGCATAACAATTTTCTTGAATTATATATAAAGTTGGTTGCCATATTGAAATATATGATATATATATATATGGAACCAATAATTTTGAGGGTGCGTGCTATGTGAAGAACTCTTTATAATGTTGGTAGTCTCAAAGCTACCTTACAATGTTCGCCTACTTATGGGTTAACTTCGTGAGATCGTCCAACTAAAACAAGTAAATTATAACCTGCACAACACCGTGTAATATTGTATATTATTATTATATGTAGGATACAGTAACCTTCCTCATTATGGTGTGCAGTATTAATTCTGTCCAACACAACTATCCAAACACAATTATTGTAGTACTTCATAATAAAATCAGAAAACAGAAAAAAAAAATATATATATATTTCATTACTGTTTATAAATAAAATTTCGATTAAATTTAATTGAAATGGTAGAAGAAAAATTAAATAAATTTTAAAGAGTATAAATTATATCATACCTGTTTTTTATAAAAGCTGAGATTGGATACTAAAACCAATCAAGATTTTTTTGTAACCAAACAAATTTAAAACATCTTTATGCCTCATATTTATTAAATTATAAAATTATTTCTATTATTATAATATTTCTAATAACTTAATAATAATACTAAAGTTATTTAAATATTTCCATCTGAATGTAAAAAAAAAAAAATAATTGATATAAGTATAATTAATAAAAATTATTTTATAATGAAAATATATATAAAATTATTAATTAAAATGGAAGAAAGTTGATCAATTACATTTCATACAGAGTTTGTAAAATGCCTTTGTTAACTTCTATTCGCCTGATACTTTAGATAGCGAGCTTCATAGATTTTCTGAGGCGATCGATGTCCTCCACAAAGAGCGGCAGACCATATATAATACAATGGACGCTAGTTTGGAACGACACGTGTTTTTAGAGTAATGTGCCCAATGGACGGACATATTTATTAAGTGCAATTATCAGCTTCAAGTTGTATATATATCATTATTTTTATCTTAACATTTTATTTTATCCATTTTTGCTTTAAATAATTGTTTGACATTTGGATTATTTCGCTGCAATTTTTTTTTTTTTACATTCTCTTACACCTAGTAAGAGGAAGTATTGTAATCGTGTCAAATTTTCGATATCGAGTTTTCACCGGAAATATCAATTTTGAGGTCCCCTGAGCCCAAAAAAGTGGTTTTTAGCAAATGGTCTATGTGTTGTGTATGTATGTAGCTGAAAATTGTAGAAAGTTCAAACTTGATATTACCTTTAGGTATCACCATGGGATCTGACACAACGTTATCTGTAAAAATTCCTCAACCGGAAGTACCACTTTACTAGTTGGATTTTTTACTTTTTTGCGATTTTCTCAAAAATGGCTCCGACGATTTTTTTTAAACTTTAAACATCAACCACACATACAAAGAGCTACAACTTTTATTAGAAACATTTCTTCGGGAAAATGCAGTGAAGGGCACTTTTGGGGGAAGGGTGGGTTAGGTTTCCATCTAAAGAGCTATTTCAGTTTAATAGACAATTCTGTCATCTAAATAATATTCATTAGAGTTAAATATGTTGTTGAAATTCTGAGTTTGAAAAATGGGATAACAGGAAGTGCATTTCCTTTACCACTTTACTAAATGATTTATTCCCTTTTTCGCAATTTTCTCGAAAATGGCTCCGACGAGTTTTTTGAAACTTCGTATATAAACTAAACATGCAAAGATCTACAACTTTTATCTAAAACATTTCTCTGGGAAATTTCTTTTAAGAGCACTTTTAGGGGAGGGGTGGGGTTAGATTTTCATCAAAGTGCTATCCTAGTTCATTATACAATTCTATCACAAACATAATTAGTTAGAAATAAATTGATGGCTTAAATTCCGAGTTTCAAGAAAATTAGTAAACCGAAGTGCGCTTTTACTGAACAGTTTTTTCAGTTTTCGACGAATTTCATTAAATTTGGTACACAAACTATAAAATTTGTCAATTATCATTTGAGAACTGGAGTAAGAGAAAGTTGTGTGAGTGTTTCACACCAGATTTTTTTAATTTGGATGTATTTCGTGTTATTTTTTACGGATTCTGTTGCTGGATCACAATTACAAACAAATGATAGAGCAAGTTTCTTTTTAATTTATGAAAAGTCATTTTCTTCTAGAAAATGATGTCAGAATGAGATATATCCATCCAAAGTTTGGCCAAAACAATAAAATCAGACAAGAAATGATTTCCTTCAGCAATAAAACCTTAATATTCTTCGAGTTAATTCTAATTTTATCTGCCCCTTAGAGTGGGATGACTACAAAGAATTTGCTATCTATGCAATTATATTCATATATTTGTGTTAAATAATATTTCCAATAAAAAACAAATTGATATCCTACCCTATAAATCAATTAATATATAATATAAATCCTTGATTTCAATAGGGTTTTTTTTTTTTCAAAATATCACACAAACGAAAAATGTCAGAAAGCTCCGAATTGGTATTCCGTTTAGGTACTACCTACCACTGCATCTGACACGAAGATTTCGGGCAAAATCCATTTACCAACAGCAAGGGCAATTTTACTGAATGTATTGTTTTTTTAGTTTTTTGCAATTTAATTTTCTCAAAAACCAGCTTCAACGATTTTCATTAAAATACCTATCCTATTTTCACACATAAATATCTATCACTTTGATTTGAACCATTTTCCCGAGAAAATTGATTTTTTTTTTTTGATGTTTTTGGCCACCTCTATAATATTGGAAACAATATAATATTAATATACGGTAAGGGGCTGTTGGTGTAGTGGTTATGAGCACGGACTTGTAAGTGGGAGGACTTCAGTTCGAGTCCAGCGTATAACTGCTAAATTTTATATTTGCTTAAAAAATGTTAATAGTAAAGTAGGTGCTTCCGCCCCCGTCCGCGACACCTAATTTGGTAGTTGGACGTTAAGCCCGCCTGAAAAAATAGGCATTACTTTACTTTTTTTTAATATAGGGTAAAGCTAGGAGAGATGACGAACATTTCAAAGTTATGCACTGTATCAAAATGTAGGAGATCTATTAAAGAGATAATGCTTATAAAACATATGTCAACTACTATTATCTACAAAAAAAAATATTATTGTTCAAAATAAAGACATTCTCATTTATTCAAGAAACAAAATACAAATACATTACATTTGGCCGTCTGTCCTACTATGGTAGGATAGATGATGCACCATGAGTAGGAGACCACTCCTCTGTGAAGGTAACATGGATTGATCGACATGAAACTTGGTAAACACTAAGTCTACGAGCCTAACTTTAACGACAGCAGAAAAATCTTTCATTTCAATTGCAATTAATATAGTATATGAAAAATTTACTAAGCTTTATGAAAATTCAGGTATTCACCAGATATAGCTGATGCGTATAAATGTTCGTAGAACACACAAAATTTTACAATACGTTCGCTTCTGATCTCTCTACTCCTGGACTAACTTCCATGATGCCACGTGGCGGCAAACAAGAGAAGCAAAGCCTGCGTCTTCTCTCCTACCCCTTGTCATCTCTCCTAGCTTCAACCTACATTAGTAACATTACTAGAATTCCAAATGTTAACCGTTAAGTGCAATTGCACAAAATAGGTTTTTGACTTTTTTTAAGGAATTTTCTCGAAAACGACTACTATAACGATTTCCTTTAAGAATAATGTGAAATACTTTTATTTGTTATTTTATTCTGAAATATTTTCTATGAAATCTGAGACGATAAAATTCGAATGTGTTTTTGTTCAATATTATTGGCCTCTCTGCAATGTAATCATTCTGTACCAAACTTGGTTAGTAGTTTGGCATTTATTCTCTTCACCGTCTGCATATTTCTGCTAGAACATATGAGCAAAAATTTGAAACTTAAACCTATTTGTCATTTTATATACGTATAACTGTATTTCGAGAGGTAAGAGTAAGGGACGTATGAATTTTTCCTACCAGATTTTTACTTTCTCTTACTTCCTAGTAAGAGAAAGTATTGCGATCATGTGTAATTTATGAAATCGGGTTTTCATAGGGAAATACATGTATTACGGTACCCCTGGGGGGGGGGAGGAGAGGAAAAGAAAACAAATGAAATGGAAAAGGAACATTATGTATTCAGGGAATGGTCTGTGCGTGTTGTGTGTGTGTATGTGTGATATCGCAAAATATAAGCTCAATTTTGGTATTTCGGTTAGATACTACCACCGTTTCTGACACGGGCAGATTTCGGGCAAAATCCATCAACCAAAATTGTGACTTTACTCAAGGTTTTTTTCGTTTTTTTTTTTTTGCAATTTTCTCGAAAAAGGCTCCAACGGTTTTTTTTTTTTTTTTTTACTCGTGTACTATCTACCCACATAATAAAAAGTTAAGATCAAGGCCAGCCTAGGGAAGTACGCCACGGTCTTTCAGGCTGAAGTCGTAGCGTTACAACTCTTCGTTAGGGAGATTATAAGGCAAGGGCATAGCGGTTAGAAGAGTGGCCATATCCTCCGACAGTCAGGCAGCCCTGAAGGCATTTTCTTCACACCAAGTAGTCTCAAGACTGGTATGGAATAGCCTACTTGCCCTAATCGAGGTGAGTACTCGGAATAAACTGACACTTGCCTGGGTGCCGGGACATGCGGGGTTTCTGGGTAATAAAAAGGCGGCGAATGCCCTAGCGAGAGAGGGTTCGCAGGATACCTTTATAGGCCCCGAACCTTTCTGCGTCTTGTCCAGGAGCCTTATTCAAACTTCTATCAAAGTTTGGATAGAAGAACAGCGTCTGCGTTGGTGGGAGAGAACATCAGGACAGAGACAGGCAAAGCTCTTTATCAAGAAATATTTGCCTAAATTTACCAGAGATCTATTGAGCCATATCCGAAGGGATATGAGGCTAATTGTGGGTCTACTAACTGGGCATTATAGGCTAAACAGACACATGCACCATCTACAGCTTGCAGATAGTGCGGTATGCCGATTCTGCAAGGCATAGGAAGAAACCCCGGCGCACATCCTTTGCGAGTGCGCCGGCCTGGCGAGGATAAGGTTTCTTCAATTGGGGACTGGCAATCCCAAAGCTATAAGCTTCATGAGGGAGCCGCTGTCAGCTTTGCTAGGATTGATTAGGAGGGCATAGCTGAGGGTTGTGCTATAATTTAAGGGGATCCACAATATATCTCGTCTTGTAGGTCGCAGTGGAATGAGGCTCGCCCTCAGTTCCCATGCCGTATAGTTCCGGACTTCGCTACCTAGGGCGCTACTAACTGTAGCTTCCCACTTTTAATCACGATGTTGGGTCAACACCGACTTTGCCCTCACAGGAATCGAACCCTGAATTCTCGCACGAAAGCCACTAGACCAACGCTTGAGAACGCACGTATTATTATTATTATTATTATTATTATTATTATTATTATTATTATTATTATTATTTATTCAAAGGAGGGGAAAGCTAAAACCCTCCTCTATCCAAAGCCTCCATGGGCCCATATAGCTGCCCCAAAAGAATAACAACTATCAGGTATGGAACAAAAGTCCGGGCCCGGGTTTCACCCACTTAAGTTTTACCACAGTCCGAACAAATCGGACCATAACCTTGAGAGGACATAGCTTAAGCTCTTCTACCGATAACCCATTCAAGCCAAAGGTCCTGAACTAATCTCCTCGCAGCCCAAACAATCCGTTAAGAGATGTATGGGTACTCCCCATACCTCCTCCGTCTCACGAACTCTATAAAAGTGATCTGGCATGAGCCCTATTGTATAAAGATGTCTCCTTAAATCACAATGCCTATTGAGAAAAGCAACCAGATACCTGAGGGAGGCACGTGAAAGACACAAGACCCCCCTCGCAAAAAGCCCTGCCCGGACCCCCAATGAGCATTTTAGACAGCCAACAACCCACTTTGCCCATCCATAGGGATGAGTGCTATGAAGCTGTCCATAACTGGAAGCTTGACAGACATATGCCAAAAGACATACAACATCAGGCTCGGGACTAATGAAAGGGAGAGAGGCTTCTAATTTGGCAAACTTATCCACCTCTACCTACCCACTTCACGTATTAAAACGTATCGCTTTTGTTTCTAAGATTTATTCGAAACTATTTATCTTAGTTTTTTTTTTTTTTTTGGAAGTCTGTCAAATAGGTTTAAATTTATACTGCATAAACTTTGTTGGTTTTCACAGAAGATGCTCCACACAAGTCCGCTCAGGTAAGTCTACTACTAGTTATTACTAAACTTTATTAATTTATTGACTAAAAAATGAAAAAATTGTTGTTTAACATTAAGCTACAACCGATTGTGGGCAAAGGCTTGCCAGTCGTCGATCTCTATTGACTCTCCAGGTCCCAATTCATTTAGTCCATTTAGGGCCCAACTGTAACACCCCTTTTTTTTGCGATATGGTTTAACTATCTAATTTTTAATTTTTTGTATGAAATCTTAAGTTAATGTTAATGAATTTGAACTTAAAAACCAGATTAACACTTAAATGTTGAAAAGGAGCTAAAACAAAAAAAAAAGTTTGAAAGAGCAAGGAGCGAGCTCGTATGAACTGTAAAAGAAGGAGGTATGGTTATAGGACGAAATAACAAAGTAGAGAAACAAGGCCAGATACAGTTCAGTGGGCATATGTACGTGTACGTCCTTGAGTTCTACGTTGAACACTCTGCCCACTATTACATATTAGTAGGCACTTTCTTAGAAATCTCTACATATCCCAAGCTATATACTTAGTTTTTAAAAATAAAATAATGTTTCAATTTCCCAGAATACTAAGCTGCGGGTTATTTTGATAATAACTATATTATAAACTTTTCAAGAAGATTGAACATTCAAAAAGAAAGGTTGAATAATGCAAAAAATAAATGATACCATCACTGGTTTGTTTTTTTTAACTTTTATTTTTTATTTTCTCTTTGGCATATATGAGTTTAATCTTCTTTGCACACTCGGTATTTTTATATTAAAAAAAGAAAAGAAAATTTATGTTGTCTAACATTATATCCTGGACACGTTCTTCAGCTTCGACTTCTAAGTAATTGAAGACTATAAACTGCAGAATATTGGCAAAGCAGAAGTAAACAAATCTCAATTTTCATAATAATAATTATATATATATGTTTTTAATTGTTTTATTAAATATTTACAACTATATAAATAAATATGTAACAAGTAAATAGGCTAATAGAAGATATAAACAATGACGTGACGGTCATGAATGGTAGTTATCCAGTGACAACTACCATTAGTCACCCAGAAGGTCGCGGAGCCAACGACGTTTCAATCGCCTTGCAGGATTGCCTGGAAGTGTGGTGGAGGAGTGAATTTGGGCGAGAGGATCACTATGGAATTTCTTGCCCCGGAACTTTGCTATATCGTGGACAAAAGGAATCTTCAGATCTGTTTGGATTGTATGGTTGGAAACGTAATAAGGAGAATCGACTATGCGTCGGAGTATTTTGGACTGCAGGGCTCGTATTCTGTTGAGGATGGTACATTTTATGGTTCCGTAGAGTTCTAGTCTGTACAACCAGATGGGTGCAAGAAGTGAAATATAGAGTCGTCTTTTATTCTGTAGAGTGAGTTTGGAGCGCTTGTCAAGGAGTCTAGCAAGTAGTCTGAAACTGTTGTTGAGGGAAGTCCGTTTAAGTATGGTGTATGGCTTCCAGATTAGTCGCTTGTCTAGGTACATACCAAGATAACGAACGTGTCTGCCGGTGGGATAGGATTGCGGAATAGGTGAATTGGAGGAAGAACTTTTTGATTGAAGGTGAACACAATATAATGGGATTTGTTAGGGTTAATTTTTATTCTGGATTTTGTTAACCAGAACTCGAGTGATGGGGAGATGGATATGAAGGGAACGTTGAGCGATTATGGGATCATTAAACGGTGGAAAGGATTGCGGCATCATCGGCATAAGTATAAATGGTTGTGTTAGGATGCTCGGGATATCAGCAGTATAGGTGCCAGGATATAAAGTATAGGTGCCAGGATGCTGCCTTGGCGCACAGGATGGGATAAGTTAGGGAAATGGAAGATCCTTAATTATATTTCTAAAAAAAATTTACATTAGATTAATTATGATTTTCTTAGGACATAAATACTTATTTTTTATTCTAATTTGTGGAAGAAAGCTGGGCCGTGCGTTGACAAAGAAAAATTTAAATGATTAGAAAAATTTAATCTTATATATAATTAGAACAGATGCGATGGAGGCGGCAAATAAGAAAAAAAATGAGATTACAATAGTCTGCAATATAGTCTTGTACGTTCTAAGTAAGAGCGTAGGACCATTATGTGTTGCCGAACGCTGTGGCTGTGCGCTATATGTGAGAACACTTTGTTTATGAGCTAATTCTAGGAATTTGCCAGGGCGCCGGCTCTTCCAAGAGGTACAACCGTAACAAAATGTTTAATATCTTGGTGCAGAGTAGTTAAAATTTCCCGACAAATTTTCTAATTGTCTTATATGTAGTCAGAGAAAGTGTTTCGTATCAGATTTTTTGATAATCACAATATAGCAGACAATTAATTCTAAACATCATTAAACATCACTCTCCCATAAATATTTTATTACTAATAATAATAACTAGTATTTAGTAGGGGCGGGTGTTGGTGTATTGGTTATGAGCATGGACTTGTAAGTGGGAGGACCCCAGTTCGAGTCCAGCGTATAACTAAATTTTATATTTGTTTAAAAAATGTTAATAGTAAAGTAGGTGCTTCCACGACACCTAATTTGGTAGTTGGACGTTAAGCCCGCCTGAAAAAATAGGCATTACTTTACTTTACTTACTTTACTAGTATTTAGTAAACTTCACAGTATCATAAAGTTCCCCAAACTAAGACGAGCTTTCGTATTAGTGAAAAAAAAAAAAAAAATGAAAAGTTAAACAGTAACAATAGTTGTTCTCATTTTAAAAAAAATAACGAACAATATTAATTATATCTGCAATAAAATTAATTACCAAAAATGTGAGTATGAAATGAAATGTGCATTAATATAAATAGTGATGAAATGTGTTGTGTTGGGCGCCATACCGTGTGCGCAGTGTGACTCATTGCAGTTTTGTAATCTAAGATCAAGTCTGTGTACCAGTTGTTGTCATGTACTGGGAGGGAGGGGGGACTTAATGCTGACCTCAAAGTTATGGTCATGGACATTAGTTATTATATCTAACCTAACAGGCATAAGAAAATATAATTAAGTCATTATATGTAGTTTTAGGATTAAATAATATAATTGCCATTAAAAACTTTCATTATACACGTCCCAGGAAACTTTATTAGCAATGATGAACAATAAAATTAAAAACAAAATATTAACAACTTTAGCTATTGAGTTATCTATATTACTTTCTCTTACTCCTAGTAAGAGGAAGTATTGTAATCGTGTCAAATTTTCGATATCGAGTTTTCACCGGAAATATCCGTTTTGAGGTCCCCTGAGTCCAAAAAGGTGGTTTTTAGCAAATGGTGTGTGTGTTTGTGTGTCTGTGTGTGTGTGGTGTGTCTGTGTGGTGTGTCTGTGTGTGTGTCTGTGTGTGTGTGTGTGTGTGTGTGTATGTGAACAGCATAGCTCAAAAACGAAAAACCGTAGAAAACTGAAACTTAATATTCCGTTTAGGTATCACCATGCGATCTGACTGTGCTTTATCTGTCAAAATTCCTCAACCGGAAGTACCACTTTACTAGTTGACTTTTTTACTTTTTTGCGTTTTTCTCAAAAATGGCTCCAAGGATTTTCTTTAAACTTGTTACATCAACTACATATACAAGGAGCTACAACTTTTATTTGAAACATTTCTCTGGGAAAATTGATTTAAGGGCCCTTCTGGGGGAGGGGTGGGGTTAGGTTACCCTCTAAAGTGCTATTTCAGGTTATTACACAATTCGGTCATTTAAATAATGTTAATTAGAATTAAATATGTTGTTGAAATTCCGAGTTTGAGAAAAATCGGAAAACCGGAAGTGCTTTTGTTTTAACACTTTACTAAATATGATTTTTTCACTTTTTCGCGATTTTCTCAAAAATGGCCCCGACGATTTTCTTGAAACTACACATATAAACTAAACATTCAAAGATCTACAACTTTTATATAAAACATTTCTCTGGGAAAATTCATTTAAGGGCACTTTTAGGAGAGGGGTAGGGTTACAGCTTCCTCTAAAGTGGTATCATACTTGATTATACAACTCTATCATCCAAATGAAATTAATTAGAAATAAATAGTTGGCCAAAATTCCGGGTGTGAAGAAAATCAGTAAACCGGAAGTGCGCTTTTACTGAATAGTTTTTTCAGTTTTCGACAAATTTCATTAAATTTGGTACACAAACTATAAAATTTGTCAATTATAATTTTGATAACTGGAGTAAGAGAAAGTTGTGTGAGTGTTTCACACCAGATTTTTTTTAAACATGAAGCACCAACAAAAAGTAATTTACTTGAGATTTCCAGTCTTAGTACAATCACTGGGCTAAACTTCAGTTATAGTAGGCCCTCAAAATAATTTTTACTATATTTCGCGAGGTGTAAATGTTTTTCCACTGCTTTTTGAAGCAATATTAAAGTAGTTTTCACGCGATAACTTTACACAAATTTTAATAATTGTATGTAACTTCTTTTACTTAGAGGAAGTTTAGTAATCGTGTCAAAGTTTTCACAGGCAATATCCGTTTTGAGTTCTCCTGAGTCTCCAGAAAATTGTTTTTTAGAAAATAGTCTCTGAGTGTGTGTGGGTGGGTGGGTGGGTTGGGTGAACAGCATATCTCAAAAAGAAAAAAATCGTAGAAAGTTCAAACTTGATATTCCGTTTAGGTATACTATGGGATCCGAAAATAAGTTATGTGTCAAAATTCCTCAACCGGAAATACCACTTTATTGATTTTTTTTTTCCTTTTTTTCACTTATTTGTGATTTTCTCAAAAATATCTCCAACGATTTTCTTTAAGCTATGCATATTAACCACACGAACAAGGAGCTACAACTTTTTTTTTAAAACATTTTCGCTGGAAAAATTGCATTCAAGAGGAACATTTTCGGTGGAGAGGTGGGGTTAGGTTAGTGTAATTTATTTCACAATTCTATCATCTAAATAATATTAATTAGAATTAAATATGTTGTCGAAATTCCGAGTTTGAAGAAAATCAGCTGACCGGAAGAGCGTTTTTAATGAAAAGTATTTTTCAATGTTCTGCTATTTTTCTAAAACAGCTCCAACGATTTTCTTCAAACTATGAATATGAACTACACATATAATGAGCTACAAATTTGATTTGAAACGTTTCTTCGGGTAAACACATTTAAGCAGGCTTATGGGGGAGCGGTAGGGTTATGTTTCCCTCTAAAAGTGCTATCTTAGTTGATTATACAATTCTAGCAACTAGACAAAATTAGTTAGAAATAAATAGATAACGGGAAAATTTTTCCAATAAAAGTATAAATGTAGGTATTTATATGAGTCGATAGTATACGAAGTTTAAACAAAATCTCCGAGGGAAGGGATAAGCTCAGTGTTTAGCGCACTGGACTTCCACGCGGAGGACCCGGGTTCGAGTCCACCTATGCTGCCCTTAGATTTTTTCTTTCTAGGAGCCCCTATAGCTCACAGTCTGGTGAGATGGACAGTGTTGTGTGTAACGAGAGAACACTGTGCGGATCCCGGCAGTGTACTGAGAAGTCTCCGGGCCCCAATGTTCCGGGTTTCAAGAAAATTAGAAAACAGGAAGTGTGTTTTTACTGAACAATCATTAAGTGACTTGTTGTTTCTATCAACAGAGAATTGATTGTAATATTAATTATTTGGTCCTTAGTACTGAACTTTGTAATGGGATCCTAATCTTTAAAGATTCATAGGATCCAAAGAACGAAGAATCAAACATTAGTTACTCCATACCGAGGCCAAACTAGGGAGGAAAAATTCCATATATATATAGAGCTAACAGAAGAACAATTTAGAAGAGTTATCGAGACCAGTCAGTCAACATCATTCAACTTACTTTCTAATACTCAGCCAGTCTGTCTCTCTCTTAATTATACCACTGTCATCAACAATGCCTTGAAACTCGTTAATGGAAACATTGTATTTTATATTATATAATCCTTGTTTAAAACTGCTTTACCGTACTCCCTCAATCTAGGGTAATGTACAAATAACCCCAGGTTAACTTTCAAGATGCAATAAAATAGAATAATTCAAAAGACCATTCTATTATATCAGTATAATTACGTTTCAATAAAATTTCATTTTAGGAAACATAAAAAATTAAAATTTATTTCTAATCTTTTAATTTATTTAGAAATTTGCCGCTACATTACTCTGAAGGCATGTAATAACTAAATAAATTAGTGATAAAATATAAATTATATCTAATATATAAATAAATAAATATATATGTGAGAAAATAAATAAATATATCTGTTTTTCGAGTTATTCTTGTTTATATTAATTTTGTACAATTTCTTAAATTATCTAAAATTAGTATTCTCTATGAATATCGTAATAAAAACCAATCTGGGGTGAGAATCACTCACACAACTTTTTCTTATTACAGTAAGTTTACAGAATTGTAACTGACAAATTGTATAGATAGTATACCAAATTTAAAGTGTTTTTATGGAGAAAATCGCGAAAACTGAAAAGACTTATCAATAAAAACACATTTCCGGTTCACAAAATTTTTTGAAACTCCGAATTTTGGAAGTATATTTATTTCTAATTAATTTCGTTTGGTGGTAGAATTAAATAATGAACTACGATAGCACATTAGAGGAAAACATAATACCCACCCTACCCCCTAAAGCCCCCTTAAATAACTTTACTCGGAGAAATGTTGCTAATAAAAGTTGTAGCTTTTTATATGTGTAATTCACATAATTAGTTTAAAGAAATTCATTGGAGCCGTTTTTAGAGAAAATAGCAAAAAAAATGAAAAATACTTTTCAGTAAAAACACACTTCCGGTCATCCGATTTTCTTCAAACTCAGAATTTCTACAACATATTTAATTCTAATTAATATTATTTAGATGATAGAATTGTGTAATAAACGGAAATAGCAATTTAGAAAAAAATCCTACCCCACCTCCACCCTCAAACGCCTTTAAAATGAATTTTCACGGAGAAATGTTTTAAAATAAAAGTTCTTTATTTAGATAGTTGATATACACAGTTTAAAGAAAATCGTTGGAGCCGTTTTCGAGAAAAAGCACAAAAAACTGGAAAAAAAAACTATTCAATAAAGTGGTACTTCCGGTTGAACGATTTGTACGAAAAGCTTTTTTCAAGTTTCTGGGGGTGGCTCTTTAACGAAATATAAAGTTTGAATATTAAGCGATTTTTCGTATTTCAGATATGCTGTCCCACACACACACACACACACCAAACCAATTGCTAAAAAAAAAAAAAAAAAAAAAACACTTTCTGGACTCAGGGGTCCTCAAAACGGATATTTCCGGTGAAAACTTGATATTAAAAATTTGACACGATTACAATACTTCCTCTTACTGACAGTAAGAGAAAGTAATAATTATAAATTTTAAAGGATAAACATGGTTATAAAATCAGAAAACGTTTTATTCCGGAAAGAAATAAACGTCATCTAGTGTTATATTTAACGAAAAAATTTGTGTGTATCACTAAGTTAATTCAAATTGATATACTCGAGATTCTTTAAAATATAACCCACCTCAATAAAAGAAAACAATATAATATGATAAATTAGGATTTTCATTAACTTTATTGACTTTTTGCATCGGATAAGATCCCCATGAACTGTGAACCACTTTAAGAAAACTTTAAACAACATACATCACACCTTATAATGCACGCTTAATTATCTAATCTATCTCTTAGATCTACTAAAAATAAACAATAACGGAATAGAGAATAGAAAAATGATTAATAATGAAATAAATGATATTTAGATCACTTTCTCACGCGTGGCTATACAAAATATAAAAAACATATAAATTAATTTGAACACTTTGAAGGACATTTAGATAAAAATTGAATTACATTATATGCAGTACAAGTTACATTATAATTTCCTATTTATATAATTTTCCATGGTATTGTTATATTAATTTTGTTTTAACCTATTATAAACAATATTAAAAGTCAAGGACTAAATTTTTCTATTTGACCTAAATTAAGTTTAATCATATATGATTTATATATGATAATATAAAAAAAAAATTAAAAATAAAATGATATTTATTGAATGTTTGTTAGCGTAATAAACGGCCAGCATTATTACCTTGAGGTCATTATACCGACTGAAAGATAGTTCATTATTAGAATTACTGACCAACACAATAAAGCTGATACATTACAGTCTTCAGGCAATGGACCAATAAGGTCATACAGAATAAATTTATATCGATTTTTTTTATTTTTTTTTTATAAGATTAATTTTGTGTGTTTTATTTCATCTATTCTGAATATTTTAAACTTTCTTTCAATACATATCTCTGCTTCAAGTGACAATTTACTCTTGAATAAGAGGAAGTGTTACGATCGAGTCAAATTTTTCTAAATTGAGTTAACAACACGGAAATATATGTTTTGAGGTCCGCTGAGTAAAAATTCCTCTAAAAAAATCTTTTCAGGAATGGTCTTTATATGTGTTTGAACAAAATAACTTAAAAATGGCAGGAAGCACATACCTGGTACTCTGTCTTTGTGCTACAATAGCATCTGACACGAAGATTTTGCAAGGCAAAATTCATCAAACGAAAGTGCATCTTTACTGAAGGGTTTTGTTTTCAGTTTTTTGGTATTTTCTTTTAATTTCGTCTACTAATTATACACTTTCTGCAAATTTTTTTATTAGAGTTTCTATTGACGAGGTATAAAGATTTGTCATATTTTGAAAAACCTCAATTCAAAATCTTACAACCATAATTTGTCCTACTTTTGCCAGTAAGAGACATTGAAATAGTATTCCTTTTAAAAGGCAGGGAAAAAAATAATATCCATACGTCATAATATCAACAGCAATTCTCAAGATTTTGTTGACAAGATTAACCATAGAACACAATTAAATTGATTCTTTAGAGGGACTTGTAATAGAAACAGGAAGTGATGGTGTGGTGATATTATAGAAAACAAAAAACACAAACTAACTACTTCCACTTTATACAAAGTTTATATTTGTGAAATCTATGAAGAGAAAAGAGTACGTATTTTGAGGTAATATTACCCGAACGAGAAGAGTTTTGATGTTGGAGGAAACATGATGTAGAATGTTAGCGCTGGGGGCTTGGAGTACGATGTTGCTAGTTAAAATTCCTGCTTGTTCTAACTGTCGATGGCCCGATAGCTCTTTGTGAAGAAGATTCTCTGGCGTGAAAAATCAGCAAACAGTTTTTTGAAAACTCTTTGAGAGGCTTGTTTTACAGATTCATCAATAGCAGTAAATTCTTGAATTCTTGACTGATTGTTACTTTTGGATCGCTTGTTTAGACCACTTAAAGTGTCGATTTAGCTTTTCACCTATTGCTTGTCAACCGTTCGCGGATCATGAGATGCTAAAGCTGAATTCCAGATTGCTGGCTTTTATCCGTTTTTTTCCTAGCCCTTGGTGGGAGTTAAAGAAGCTTCTAGGAGGAAGATTGACTTTTGAAGTTGTAGCCAATTTGTGGGTACTGTGTAGTTCAAGTCAGGAGAGCAGGATGCTAGCTAGCGCTTGATACGAATGGTTTCACCAATATGGAGTATTGTGTGGCGTCATAATTGGTATGAGAAGGAGAGAATTGGGTTTGAGAGATAAATAAGCTGGAAATAATGCTGAACACTGTACAATCAAAAAGTAAAACAAACTGCCAGGACTTTACTTGCCAGGATATAGAAATTGGTAGTGAGAGATTTAGAGTGAGTAAAGAGAAAGTAGAAGTTGGTTGCTGACGCGTTGGAATTGCTGTACAAACTGTTGAAAGACTGTCCCCTGTAGGGCTAGCGCAGCTGTATTTAAACAGAGTCTCCCACTGTAGTCTGCCCTAAGTAGCGAGTGAGACTCTCAATTTTTGTGTCTCTCTCTCTGCTTTGGATCCCTCTGTTCGGATCCTATTACATCATCCCCTCTCCTGAAGAAATTTTTCATATGTGAAAAATTTGAGCTTGCTGCTGGCTGATGTAAGTTTGTAGCATATCTGGTTTTGCTACGAGTTTGTTGTAGATAGCCTGGGTTTATTGAACCTAGCGAAGTTGATGAAATCTAGCTTATGTTGCAGAAAGCTAGTGATGATGATGTTGCGAATGCTAGAATTAATGCTGAACAATATACAATCAGAAAGTAACACAAACTGTCAGGACGTTACACGAATTACACGATTACATTACACGAATTGGTAATGAGAGATTTAGAGTGATTAAGGAGAAAGGTAGTAGTTAGTTGCTAACGCAGTGTAACTGCTGTTCTAACTGTTGAAAGACTGTCCCATCCATGTAGGGCTAGCGCAACTGCATTTATCCAGAATCTCCCACTCTAGTGTGGCCTAAGTAGCAAGTGAGACTCTCAATTTTGTGTGTGAGTGTGTGTGTCTCTCTCTCTGCTTTAGATTTCTCTCTTCGGATCCTATTACAGCGTTGTGGCGAATTATTTCACATAAGATCTACCCATTATATTACAAGTACTGAACATCACAATTTACACAAAATCTAGTAATAAATAATTTTGTGCCGGGAAATTTTTCAAATAAAAATTATTGTCCTCAAATGGTTAATAACTAAGCTACATTGGGGCGAGTGTTGGTGTAGTGGTTATAAGCATGGACTTATAACTGAGAGGTCCCCAGTTCGAATCCCGCGTATAAGTGCTAAATTTTATATTTGTTTAAAAAATGTTAGCAGTAAATTATGTGCTTCCGCCCCCGTCCACGACACCTAATTTGGTGGTTGGCGTTAAGCCCGCCTGAAAAATTAGGCATTACTTTATTTTACTTATTTATTAAGTTAAATTTAAAGAGAATCTTTGAAAAGACTTTTTTTAAGAAAAACGCAAAATGAAAAACAAAACCATTCAATAAATTGCTAGTTTCAGTTACGCACTTCCACCTGATGCTCAAGATCTTTTTGTAATATTCAAATGAACTATTAAAAAATCCAACCATTTTTTATTTGTTTTATTCCCTTTTCGCACATACCATCCTCAGCAATGCATTCCTGATTAAAATTTTTTTCCAAAAATAAGACAAAAACGTATTGCTCACTTTTGTAACAGTTAAAGTAACTTTAAGTAAAAGAATCAAAAAATTGTTCTATTAAAATGTTTAATGAATATTTCACAACTTTATGGATAAATGGGTGGACTTTAGTAAACTTTTCAATATCATGAATTGCTCTATTTACTAACAATTACTTTTTATTTAATTTAATGATCACTTTTCACTTTAGTTCACTTTAGTTTATAGTTTTCTCTATATATTAATTAGAAACACTATTAATCTATTACACTATAGTTATTTAATATAAAATATTATGTAAAGCAAAATAATTTATTACATATAAGTTAGCTGTTAGTGAATACCACACTGTATTACAGTTTTTAACTGTACGACAAAACTGCATTTCTACCAATACAGTTATGACAAGCATTACATACGTGACACTCTTTATGCCACTGTTATCTTGTTAAGGAATATATCTGTTATCTTTTTCTATGCAATCTGCATGATTAGTTTTATATATAAACTTTAACATAAACATAACTCTTATGCATATCTACTTTTTTTTTATAGTATCTGCATATTATTACTACAATACGAGTATACTATTTGTAAAATTAGATGGCAAAAGTTCATGTAGATGCAAAGATTAACTAATATTCTTTTTTCACATTAACCAATACTTTGTGTGTGTTCAATAACCAGTATAATGAAACTTAAAACATTTTATTTTTGACTTTTACATGTACCTTCTACCGTCAATAAATTTTTTGTGGAAAAAAAACTATTTTTTCAAATATACGATATTCTTCAACTACCAACTATTTCAAATTTTTCAACTCTCCTTAATAAACTGCAGATCAATCAAGTTTTGAAACTAATTATTTGATTCTCTAATTAAAAAAACTTTTTTACCTGTGCAATAATTATATTTTATGTTGTTTCGATACTAAGTAGTATGTGTAATTTGTGTACCGACATTTCTACGAGAGATCGTATGATGCCGCCGATTCAAACATGTGATTATGTTGAAGTGACTGAACAATTTGCCAACATGCAATTTCAGCCCCCCCCCCCCCCCCGGTCTAATATTCCCCTCTAAGCGATGGAGTAATCCATTATCAGATGAAACAGGCGGCGCTCCGCGGCATGGTGCTTGTACTGTATTAGGATGTTCCATGTTCCCTGCCGTATTGATCTTCCTATTCTTGGGGCTGCAAATTGGAGATCACACATTTGGCAGGCCTGACCAATGACCTACAAAGTAATGAAGTTGCTCACTTTCGGTGATGGTACATTGATCCCAACATCTTCGTCATCCGTGTCAGAAGATGTTGGTGTCACATATGTGGTCACGCATTGGAGTTCTTGGATGAAGGGAACCTGTCATGGGGAAGGAGATGCAGAAAACGTGAAAGAACTAGGGTAAGATGACCTCTTGATGAAGGATTTTTAATCGCTCTATCTACAATATCAACTCAATCAAGTGATCAGTTTTTCCAATTTCAAGTCCAACTCGACAAGGAATATTGAAAATTCCAGCTCTACCAAATCTAGGTGAGGAGGAGAAACTATACATGTTTTCCGCGTCACTATACTGGAATCATGATAGCTTTGAAAGCCTCACCAAGAAGATCACCAAATTTCCTGGAGCTAACTATATGAATTTTTCCGTACGATGAACCCATCTTACGCCAGGATATACATATATATACTCGCTTAACATGGTCCCGCAAATACTTAAATCACAATAACCGTACCCAGCTTGCAACAGCCTTCAGACTAATCGCTATTTCTACAATTATCAATACAATATATTGTAACGCTTTTCCCTCTAAACTAGCTACTGCAACCAGTTTTAAGTGGGTTCGTATAGATAAAATACTCTAAACTTCAATAAGAAAAACACCAATTTATTGTTTTACACAATAAATTATAAATACAACACTTAATAATAATTAATTCACAGTTTAAGCCACAAAAGTTCACTTTGTTCACTTTTTATACACTTTTCACAAACGTACACTTAGTTTGTTACAAGAAAACTCTCCTAGACGGGCAGTGGTCCCACTATTTATACCGGTAGAGAAGGGTCTAGAAACTTCTCGATTCTTCTAAAAAGAGCTTCCTAGCAGCCACTAGTAGAACTTGAGGTACCTGCTTTCTCTCCTAGATGGCTCCAGTGGCTGCGTTACAATATTTTTTCCAAATATCTACCATCCCATATGCCAGAACACTATTTTGGAGCTTGCACTTCTACGAGATTTCTAAAAAGCGGCAAAACCATTTCTGGATGTTTTGGATCTATGTTTAAACAGAAAATATGGAACATAACCTAATCACACAATTTATCTTTATTTTATCATAAATACCAAAGTAAACAAAAGTATAGGCTATTGTAGACTAATTACTATATTATTACTATTATTATTTTTACTATCTCTTACTTCTAGTAAGAGGAAGTATTGTAATGGTGTCAAATTTTCGATATTGAGTTTTCACCGGAAATATCCGTTTTGAGGTCCCCTGAGTCCAAAAAAGTGGTTTTCATCAAATGGTCTCTGTGAGTGTGTGTGTATGTATGTGAACAGCATAGCTCAAAAACGAAAACCGTAGAAAGTTGAAACTTGATATTACGTTTAGGTATCATCATGGCATCTGACAGCGGGTCACCTGTTAAAATTCCTCAACAGGAAGTACCACTTTACTTCTAGGTTTTTTTACTTTTTTGCAATTTTCTCAAAAATGGCTCCAACGATTTTCTTCAAACTTGTATATCAACTACACATACAAAGAGCTACAACTTTTATTTAAAACATTTCTCTGGGAAAATTTATTTAAGGGCACTTATGGGGAAGAGGTGGGGTTAGGTTTTCATTTAAAGTGCTATTTCAGTTTATTAAACAATTCTATCGTCTTAATAATGTTAATTAGAATTAAATATGTTGTTGAAATTCCGAGTTTGATAAAAATCGGATAACCGGAAGTGCGTTTACTTTACCACTTTTACTAAATGATTTTTTTTTTCATTTTATCGCGATTTTCTCAAAAATAGCTCCGACGATTTTCTTTAAACTTGATATATTAATACTCATACAAAGAGTTACAACTTTTATTTAAAACATTTCTCTAGTAAAATTCATTTAATGGCACTTTTAGGGGAGGGGTGGGGTTATGTTTTTCTCTAAAGTGCCATCATAGTTGATTATACAATTTCTATCATCCAAAAAAAATTAATTAGCGAGAAATGGAGGCCAAAATTCAGAGTTTCAAGGAAATTAATTAACCGGAAGTGCGCTTTTACTGAACGGTTTTTTTTTTTTCAGTTTTCGTCGTATTTGAATTAATTTGGTACACAAACTATAAAATTTGGCAATTATAATTTTGATAACTGGAGTAAGAGGAAAGTTGTGTGAATGTTTCACATCAGATTTTTTTTTATTATTGTAGACTAATAATCGCAATAGATTAAAAATCATTGGAGACCTAATACCTTACCAGAATGTTTAGTTCTTTATATCACCTGTATATTATACTTGACCTTCTGGTTTTCAGAATAGTTCCTTCTAGTGTATTTTATAATCTTTTGATTTGGATAAATTTCGAATAAGTTAATTAATTAAAATTTTTTAATTAATTATAATTAAAATTAAAACATTCATGCAGATTTTAGAAAAATCTCACCCATGAAACACTCATAGACTTTCTTTGATTGCAGTTTACAAAATTGTAATTCACAAATTTACTTCAAACAAAATAATTTTTAACTAAATGTCTGTCTTCAATTTTATATCAATCGGAAAAGTCTGTACTTAATAAAATGAATTTTTTGAGAATAGTATAACTTTCTCCCGCCACCTCCCTAAAACTTCATTAAATGAATTTATCGGGAAAAAGTTCATATTTCACATCAAATTCATATACATTCTTAGTATATCAAATTTAAAAAAATCCGTCAGCGTTTTTATGGAGGAAATCGCTGAAAATTAAAAAAAAAAAACTTTTCAGTAAAAACGCACTTCCGGTTTATTCAATTTCTTGAAACTCAAGAATTTTGGCAATTTATTTATTTCTAATTAATATTGTTTAGATGATAGAGTTGTTTAATTAACTACGATAACACTTTAAAGGAAATCATAACCCCCCATCTTTCCCTCGAAAATTCCCCTTAAATTTATTTTCCCGGGGCAAATATTTCAAATAAAAGTTTTAGCTCATTATATGTGTAGTTGACATTTTAAGTTTAAAGAAATTAGTTTGAGTCATTATCGGGAAAATTGGCGAAAAATTAAAAAATCCATTGAATAAAGTTGTACTTCCCGGTTGACTGATTTTATTGATTATTCATAAAATGATTATTCATAAAACCTTTTGTTGTGGGGGGGGTCCTTGCTAGCTATTAAATATCAATATAAATGTGTTGTGGTGGTTGGTTGCCACACGTACAAACTCACAAATTTTTTCAAAAAACTGGGCATTAAGACATCCTTCCGGACAAACAACAAATTAGGCAAAAAACTCCGCACTCGTACCGAGTTCACTGACGTGTATGACAGCAGTGGGGTCTACGAGTTGAAGTGCCCGGACTGTGACAACATTTACGTGGGGCAGACCGGCAGAAAAATCAAGAACGATTTACCGAACACATCAGATCATACAAATACAACAAAGTTGACTCAAATTACGCCAATCACCTAAAAACTAACAAACACAAACCCGATGACATAACGACCACGATGAAACTAATACACTCTGGCCACAAAGGACGACGACTTGACATAGTAGAACAACTCGAAATATATAAACGAAAAACACAAAACTTAATAAATGAACAGACAAAATTTGCTAGTGAACCATTATTCAGAACACTCTTCCCACAATAGCAACAGAAACACAATTACACACGCAACAAATAGTTCTTAAATAGATTTTAAGTTTAGGTTTAGTTTTAAATCTACTATGTACATATAACTTTACTAGTTTAGATGTATATATATTTAAAAAAAAAAAAAAAGTGCGAAGTGATGATGTGACATGGTTTGTGGGATGCATAATAAAAAACTTAATTATATAAGAAAACATAATTAGGTATACATGCTTGCGAGCATGTGAGGGTTGCGTGAAAAAGAGAAAGAATGACTGGAATTTCTTAATTCTTTGGAACTGGAAAACTTAACTTAATTATATAAAAAATCGTTCAGTTTTAAACGAATGAATGAATTTTAAAATGTTAGTTTAATCGTTGTTTAATTTTATTTAGATTTATTTTGTGTATCTTATTTTTTATTTTTTGTATATTCTTAATATTTTGGTTAGTTAATTGTAAAGTAAGTCTCCCTCCAACAACAGAGTTTAAACATTAGACCCCCGCGTCCACTGTAAGAAAAGAATTTGCCCTTTAACAACCCAAACACGTGTTTCCCACCCATCTGGCCACATCCCTTTACCTAGTTTAAGAGTTTAGTATTTTAAACATACACCTCAGTTAGTGTGAAACTAAGTCTCTGTACGAGTCTGTGTTGGCACACTGTCTGAAAAGCGCATCCTGAAGATGGGCGAACGCCCGAAACCGGTCGATGACCACAAAATGAAGCAGGCTACCACGGAAAATGTCTCTGATAATATCAATATAAATATTAAACTAAATAAATATTAAATTTAAACTTACAGCGATTTTCGGTTTTTGGACTTATAGTGACCACACACATACATACACAGACCAGTTTTTAAAAACTACTTTTCCCAACTCAGGAAATCTCCGATGAAAACACTGCTACTGAAAACACTGAAAGCACTGCTGCTGCTAATAAGCTAAGTTTCTGCTAATAAGCTAAGTTTAAACCAGGACAAAATAAAAGAGATTACTATTAAATTAGGAAATTATGGTGAGACTGTAAAAGCTATCAATTTCTTAGGCATTTTCATAGATTCAAAACTGAACTGGACAGATCAAGTTAATAATGTCATGGGTAAAGTGTCTCGTGGAATCTATGTCTTGCGAAAATTAAGAATGTCGGTTGACTTGGAAGCTTTAAAGTTGGCATATTTTGCGTATGTTCATAGCCATTTGTGCTATGGTACATAATTTGGGGTAATGCTGCCGAATGTAAAAAAATATTTAGGTTACAAAAGAAGGCAATTAGAGTCACTTTGGGTTTAGACTTGAAAAAGTATCTTGTCGTTCTTTGTTTAAGAAATTGAACATAATGATACTACCAGCCATATTTATTTTTCAATGCCTCGTCTATGTAAAGTGCAATGAAGGCCAATTTATATGTTTTTCCCAAGTTCTGATCATTTCACCAGAAAGCGCAATAATCTTGTCCAGAGTAGAAACAGGACGAACAAAAGTTCGTTTGTCCATAGTTTGTCCATCTCGCTTTATAATTATTTACCAGCGAATATAAAAAATAATACTTTGAAGTGTTTCAAAACTAGTGTTAAAAAACTGTTATTAGCTCACTCGCTGTATGAGATACAGGAATATTTTAAAATTAAGTTTTTGTTTTAACAATTATGTGAATTTAAACTATATTCTAACTTGACCTTGCCAATAAGGATGTATTGATCTTTTTTTCTGGCAAAATAAATAAATAAATATCGAAAATTTGATCCGACTGTAATACTTCCTCTTTACAATAGAAAGATAAAGTAAAATTCAATTATTCATCGGAAATAACTGTTTTGTTTCAAATCCAGTCAAAAACGAATCACTCGTAGAAAGTTCAGTTCCGGATTTTTTTTTATAACCATTTATCACCAGATTTGTCCACGTAGATTTTACTTGAAGGTTTCAGCCAAAGTTCATCAACCAAACAATTAATTTTGATTATCTTGAAAACAGATTTGAATTTCATACAACTAGTAGATATAGTAAAAAACACATAGAAAGTCTGTGAGACAGAAGAGGAAATACCCATCCATCTTAGGACTGATTGCCTGCGTTTTGAGGAAATTAGATTCAGGATCTTTGGTCGGAATAGGATGTCTGTGGAAGAGCTTAGGCTATTTCCTCTTAAGGTTATTGTCCGATTTGTTCGGATTGCGTGAGTCTTAGATGGATTAGAACCGGGTCTGGATATTTGTTCTAGACTCGGTTTGTTGTTGTATTTCTTGGGGGTAGCTATATGGGCCCAGTGGGGCTTTGGATAGCGTAGGGTTTGGTCCCTCCACACAGACAAATAATAATTAATACATAGAAAATACACAGCATTTTGGCGATTAGTTCAGTTTGAATCATTTTTATTAAAAAACCTTTATTTTAGGAAAGACATTTTAGGCGCTCCAATTTAAGGTAACCATTTGAAGATTGATTTCAACCATATTATTACACGGATCCACCATTTTATATAGGGTTAGAGGGATAAAAATTTGTTTAAAAAAATTCCAATTTTGCAAACTAGAATTCAAGAATGATAAGCAAGATATACCAAAAAAAATCTCAACGTTTTCAACGTACCCTACCCTACCCTAGAGGTATCTTTTTTTTTCTTTTTTTTTTTTTTGGGCGCATCAGCTTGTAAGGTTATTAGCGCCCCTAGAGGTATCTTTACCTTTTTTATTTTCTCTTATTGTTAATATCATTTCATTTAATTAAATGTCACTTCTTTGTTACAATTTCTTGTTTTTAATATCTTATGGTCAATCTGTTCTGTTAATATTTCTTTAATTTAAATTTTTCTTCTATTTGTTATCTCCTCACGCGTTGGTCTAGTGCAGTGGTTCTTAACCTGGGGTGCGTGCAGCCCTAGGGGTGCGTGAGAGCATTTACAGGGGTGCGAGAAAGTTCAAAAATGTGAAAAACAAAATACGAACTAGGCGACCGTGTTCTCTATAACCGTGGTACCCAACAACACGGCACCCCCACTTCTTCACTCTCTACCGTCTCACTTCCACAATCTTTAGTTTTCCACAAAGTCTATAGACAGCACTGTTAGGTATCTTTTATTTAGATCTTGGCGCGCAACATGTTTAACCTTCCTACCAAATCTGATGCAGTGGCAGTCTGTGATAAGTCATCAAATTTTTTCTATTGCGGAGTTTTCTTATCCACAACTGATGAAAGCAGCACTAGAGACACTTTTACCATTTGCCACCACCTACCTTTGTGAAATGGGATTTTCATCACTTTTGCTCATCAAAACAAAAGCCAGAAATCGCTTAAATACATCTGATGACTTACGCGTGGCTCTTTCAAAAAAAGAGCCTCGTTTTAATAGAATTATTATGAATAAACAACAACCTAGCCATTAAAATTTAAATATTGCCTTTTATGTTATGTAGTAATATACATTGTAAGTAAACACGGCATTTATTTATGCAGTAAATGTTTTTTCTTAAATAAAAAATACACACACTTTTTTAAGGGGGTGCAAGAGCTTATTTTCAGATTCAAGCGGGTGCTGACCTCTAAAAAGGTTAAGAACCGCTGGTCTAGTGGCTAGCGCACTCGCCTATGGTGCGAGAATTCAGGGTTCGATTCCCGTGAGGGCAAAGTCGGTGTTGACTTAGAGCATCGTGATAAAAAGTGGGAAGCTATAGTAAGTAGCGCCCTAGGTAGCGAATGTCGGAACTAAACGACGTGGGAACTGCGGCGTGCTTACTACACGTCTCCCTATTCAAATCGCTGTCTGGCAAGCCTTGGCCATTAATGGGCTGTTGTTGCCATAAGGTTTTTTTGTTTTTTTATTTATTTGCTTTTATAAAGCTATGCACTTTTTTCTTCAATACAATAATGCATCTTTTCTCTACTAAAGTTTACAGAGCTCCTGAAGAAAGAATTCTTTTTTCTTTAAAACTCCTCTGGCCATTGCCATATAAACATCACATTAATAAAAATGCTTTTTCATAGAGAAACTGCCTTTTGGAGAGGGGGAGTAGACTAAGCACTTTTTCATGGATCTTGGCGTTCCTGCGAATATCCCAGCCTTAACAATACGAACAACACTGACATCCTCCTTAGTATCTACCCAACACACAAAAGTCCCCAGCATCAGTTGTGATATGTATACTCACAGGCAAACTCTAGATCACCAATACATACACTCCTCTCACTAATTACAGACGGTACTCTTTATGTGGATATCTACATCCTATATAAAATAATATCACCAAGGAGAAACAATAAATCTTTTAAGTATCAGCGGTTATGGCTCCATATCCACACTTTCTTTACACATCTAACTTCTAGTTGAGAAACTAACCCAAAGGTTCCGGTCCAAATCCGTCCATAAAAAGTGTGATTTTTTACTAATTGGACTAACTATTGGTCTATTACACTATTTTCTTTAAACTGGATATATTAATTACATATTTAGGCCTATCACTTCATTTGCGATCATTTTGCAAGAAAATTAATTAATTTTGTAGATATATTAATTGAAGTGCGAATTCACTGGATAATTTGTTTTTAATTTGACTGGATTTTCTAGAGATTTAGAATCGCAGGAAATGAAAGAAGTGTGATTGTCCACAGGAATTATACTGTCTTGAAGGTGTTGATTATGAACAAACTATGGTTCTACAGTTTTTTTGTCTATCTATTTGTCTTCTTATAAACAATCTTGGTTAGTGCCGAAATATGTTTGTTTAGTTTTGTTAAAAAAATAGAAATCAAGGAAAGATAGGATTTTATATCCACAACAAACAAAAACCTGTCAACAGTCCTGTGTATTCTATACTCGTTTGAATGAAATGTAAAAATTATAATTTAAAATTTAAAAAAAAAAAAAATGATCTCCGGATTATGTTCTAGATGTGTTCAACCAAAGAAGATGATATTTTATTTAATAGGAGACCTCCCAAAAACTACAATAAACATTCTTATCTCCAGTGATGTAGAAAAATGTGACTATTTTAACAAGGGGGGAAAAAAAAACTGAAAGTATAATTTCGGACGGTCACAAGAGTGGTATATAGGTAGTGAATAACAAGTGAGCTCTGATGTTTGTTTTTTGAACCACAGAATTTGTTGTAATTGTATCTGTCTGTGGTATTGTGTTACTCTTGTATTACCACGTGAGAAACATACACATTAATATGTATACAATTCAATGTGCATATTTCAATTAATTATCAATTACTTCTTCTTGATATAAATTCATATTTCTTCTTAATAAAGTAAATTAAATATTCTCTTTTAATTTCGTTTTATTTGCCTAATCACCCCACAGCAGTCGGTGAGCCCGGAAAAAACCTATATTTAAATACAATCTTGGTTACAATTAATAAATAAAGATTTCCCATCTTTATAGTACTCTTCCAATACTTTATGGACCGCATTACCTACATAAAACTAAGGACAATGGATATAACGAATAGCTACATACTCCAGTTCTAAGAAGAGTTTTTTAACTGAATATTCTGAATTCTTTGAAGAAATTTTTGTAGGTGTTTAACATCAGTTTTATTTTGTTCCATTAGTATAAACGGCCAAACACAAAATGGCGGACTTAAATTGGATCTTGTATTTCATTTCTTTTGCCTTCTTTTTCAACAATGGAATGAAAATTCTGAGTTTTCTCTTTATAGCTCACATTAATTATATAGGGTGACCAGAGTTA